>JAPMOQ010056242.1:1495734-1542987 GCA_026543055.1 Argiope trifasciata
CTCTATCGCTACTGGAAAACTACTCACCACTCAACAGGATATTTCACCTGTAGTCCTTCGATAACACAATAACAAAGATAAGGCTTTGCATCAAGGGTAGGAGCCTCTTTCTTCCATATCATAGACAATGCAGGAAATAAAAAGAGAAAAGAATGGATGTGTCACGGCTGCAAAGAAGATTGAAAACATGGATCAAGGTATCGAAATAAGCACGTATACAGTGATAAATGTGAGGTCCATTGGTATAGAGGCGTGACAGGGCAAATCCCTCAGTAATCACCCTCTACAGTGTGGTAGGGCGGAAGAAAATAATCCCTTCTCAGAGTTCGTATGTGTACGGCTTAATGATTACTCAGATGTGTGATGTGACTGGCGGAGGCATATGTTGCTAGGATTAAGTAGGATAAGTGTCCATCTGCAGGAAACTTAAATTAGAAAAAAATATTTTTTTGTAAAAAAGCAACGTTTGTTACGGGAGATAAATTTAATGAGATTATTAAGTAACAAAAGGAGCAGCTGGTCGTGTATGGGTAAAAAAAAATGATTGTTTTTATCAAGTTTCTAACATTTATTTTAATTTTCAATATGTAGAGGTCACGACTTTTTATTTGTTCCATTTTTCCCTTTAAAATGTAGACGGCAATCAAGTAAAAAATGTTATTTGTGTTTGTAACTGTTATTAATTTATACCCTTTAAGATGAGTAAAATGTGTATGTAGAAAATATGCGAATATTAATATACTTTAAAGGATTTTTTTCCTAGATTTATCAAACTCAATTAAAATTAAAAATTGCACTTTGAGATCATAAAAATTATAAAAAAAATATAATAAAATAATTACAAGGTGGTTATAATTAAAGTTCCACATAAAAACTATCATAAAAGGAAAACTCCTGCATCAAATGTTTTCAAAATTGATATTAGTTTAAAGGAAGTAACGGAAATTTCTTTTTCACCTGAAAATAAATGTTCAAAAATTTACCCCCAAAGGAGAATTGTCTCTTTCAACAATATTGGTAAGCAAAACAGAACATGAAGACATTGGTTTAAATTGTATTTAATCGTTCTGAAATAAGTTATAATGCATGTTAAATGCGACATAAATCATTTTCTGATCTAAATCTCATAACTGCATTCTCAATAATAGTCTGGTGTGCGGTAACTTTCAGTTCCACCAAACTGTTTAGATTATCACTATAAATATTGCTTTTTGACTCAACAAACAATCACCTTGCTCTCTAACACGTTTCATAAATGATTTGATACATTTCAAAGAGATGTCTTCATGTCTTATTTTGTTTATCAATATAGCATGCAACATTCTTTTTCCACTGACTGGGAACTTAAATTTTTTTTTTTTTGACGGAAAAGAAATTTTTGCGCCCTCCTTTAAAATAATGATGAGTATGATAGCATTTGGACCAGAAGTTTTTTTTTTATTTTTATTTTATAACCATTTCAAAGTAGAACTTTAATTACAACTTCTCTATGTTTTTATACAGTTCAATAAAAACGTGGAACTGTTCTCTACGGATAAGCAATAAAAAGTGATTGGTCAGTAGATAATTTATATTTTTAGAGTTAGTCTATTCCCAACATTGAATCATTACATTGTGCAATTTAAACCGAAAATGTGTCGGTAAATTTATTATTGGATTTTTAACTACATAATTTTATAGAACATCTGGGCAAAGAGAATATGAATTCTTAATTGCCAAATTTATAATTTTTACTTAATTTAACCTATTGTAGTGAATAGAGGTCGATGTAATTTTGGACATTTCATGCCTGGCATTTAACATAGCGAAAAAGATCATTTCAAGAGATTTTCATCTTTTACCCAAAATCAGTTCCATTAACTTGGGAAATTAAAGTTAGTACAATATGCCGTTTGCCGATCTATCTGTCAATACTCAACAATCTTAATCACTAATGAATAGCAGTTATGTCCTCAGATTTAAGGCAGCTCTAAAGATTCCTTTCAGAATCCGTATGTGACATGAATGATTTCGAATGAGAAAATTTCAAGAACCTTCTATCTTTTACATTGCATGAGAACCGTGATTATTAGTATAATTTAATGCACCTCAAATACGAGCAACAAATTGGATGCTCTGTTTTAACAGGAAACCACTGCATCCGCCTTAACAAACTGAAGAAAAATCGAACAGATGACAGAAACTAGAATTGGTACATAATTGGAAAAATAATTACCATGGTAAAAGCTTCAAAATATCCATATAGTGTTATAAGAAAGAGTTTTTGACTGACACCTAACAAATTTCAACTGTTGCAAGTACTTGCAAATTTTGTTTTATAATTACCATTAATGAAATTCTTTATAACTAATCTATTGGATTAATAAAATTTTTATCGCAGTCATAAAACTATTAATAATTGTTTTGTCATTAGGAATTATAAGATATTTTATTTAGATTTTTTCAAAGAAGTAGTAACAAAAATCAGAATATATATATATATATATATATATATATATATATATATATATATATATACAAGCTATTGCTCTAGTGAGCCGTGTGCCCAGTGATTACGTCTATTGTAGAAGTAACGTCGTGGACAAGTGAGTCGTGTGGTTGTGTGTCAGCAGTTTGATAGAGCTAAAGTGAGAAAACACTGGGAAGGCTCATCCATTTGGAGAGTGAAACTCCGAGGATCCCCTCTGCTGCTGAACTCTGGCCGTTTCGTGTGCTGTGTTCAATTAGCATTTGTGGGCAAATGTCTGTTGTATTGTGCTGCTCTGTATTCGTCTCAAATGCAAATATTTGTTGTAACGGGTTAAATAAACGTCATTTTGTGTTCTCTACTGATATCTACCGATTGTGATAGTTTTTATATCATACACAAACTACTTGTGAACCTAGTGATCCATAAGAATATCAATAAAAATTGTTGTGGATATATGTACAAGGTGTCCTAAATTAAAGATACCCTATACAGAGCTACATACCGCTGTAACTATTGATCCAAAAATTCTGAAATTTTGGGTATGCCTTAATAAAGGAATAGAAAAAAACATTTTACTAAAAAAAATTAGTTCCAAATGTCGCCACTAGAAGGCGTATTATCAACTATTCTATTATAAGAATTACTCATTTGCTTGGAATTAATTCAAGTCATGTTCGATATGTTAACCAGCATTGTCAGTTATATACAGAAATCTAAAAATGGCATGTTCAACATTAGACCTTAGAGACTACGTTGAAATATTGAATACGTGGCGGCAAATACTGGTTTTGAGATCAGGCAGCGTTCTCGGGTTGTCACGGCCAACCAGATCTTTCAAATTTTGAAAAATTTAAGTCCAGAGAAAAACTATTGTTTAATTTTTAAAGTTCAATAATCAGTTAAATAATCAATTAATTAGAATTTAGACAGAAGTTAAAAATTTTTCCACAGTAGATAGGTGCAAATTATTACAGGTTATTTATTTGCAAAACTTCATAGTGATACAAATTTTATCTCCTGAAAGATATCATTTTCGTTTCAGAACATTTCTTTCACTTGCTGTTAATGTGAAAGAAATGAAAAATTTCAGAATTCATATTAACTCATGACTAGTCTATCAGTGATTATTTTTTCATTATTTTCTTTGTTTCAATTGACATGTGTTTTATCTACCATTTTCCAAATATAAAATAATAATTTAATAATGTTCTAAAAGCAAGCATTAATAAATAGCTGAAACTTCACTTCAAAAATTGAAACAAATACTCAAGGAAAGCAGCAAATTCAAGCTATGATAAATAACCTTAAAAATTTAGTGGGAGCTACACCGAAAAAACTTTTAACCCATCTTACAATAAACAATTTTTACCATATTCTAATTTATTTTTAAAAATTTTTCTTTCAGTTGTAATCAGTTTTTTTTAAATTATAAGAGTATATTTAATAAAAAGGAAATATATGCTTTCCTTCGCTGGATAAAGTTACAACTTTGTACTATTCTTCTACAATTCATCAATATTTCTATTGTATTTTAATATGTGGAAAAGAGTTTTGTAATTTACAGAATAATTAAGTTTAAAATATTATACATAATAGAATTTAAATCCCTAAGAAAGCAAAGCATATCAACGAATACGTAGTATCATTGTCATGTCAAATTATTACGAAAATTAATCTTTCAATATTCATTATACCCGAGAAGTATAACGAATATTGAAAATTAATGTGAAGTTATATATGATGAGTAAAAAACAGTTACTAAAAACTCACCAAAATTATTTACTAATGCATTTTGTTTTATATGAAAGATATGAAATATTAATAATCCTTTATTAAATAATAAAAAAATCTACACAAAGCATGATATTTTGTCAACATTCTTTACTCTTTTAAAACAATTCATATGAATTACAAAAAAAAAAAATATTTTTCCTTATCAGCATGTAAATATATTTTTTTGCGCTGTAAGGAAGATTATTATGATTTCCCTGCTGTAATAAATATGAATAACAGGTGAAGAAGACTTGAATTCTTTCATTACAGAGTCTTCTTCAGTCTACTAAATAAATATTTTTATTTGAACACTCGACAAATTTAATTACGCGTCTTGAGCGTATATACTTAAGAAGCAGGTCCATACATTTCTTTCCATTAAGCGTATAGCAGATTTCTAGTTGTAATTAAAATTTGATTATGTCATCAAGACTTTCAGTTCCAGTTACTTGAGATAAACTTCTTTTCTATGACAAAAAGAAAGAAATGTTATATGTTGAGAAGATTCAAAATGCCAATTTGACGAAGTGGAATTAAGAAATAACAAGGGATACTGAGGAGATAGTGTGGTAAAGTTTTGATATAGATGACATTTACGAAGTTAGATCAAATAGTAAGATAAGGTTTCTTAAATGTTACTTTAATAATTAACTCAGCTTATCATAATTGATTTTCGGATCTGTAGGGAGACGACGAAGTGTCATGTTTTTCTTGATATAAACGCTTCATTTACTTCGGAGCTAGGAAACTTCTTGCTTCTTTTACTGCTTGCCGGGATTTTTTATTTCCAAAAGCGAAGCGCCATTAAAAAATATATGCCGGCCATTAATTTGTTATCTTTTTTGGAAATAGTTTTGGGCAATTTTCGGAAACGTTTTTTTTTTTTTCTTTTTTTCTAAAATTTTCCCGCATAGCAATTCATAAAGATTAGAAATAATGTCTTCAGTAAACATTTCGAAATGTTCTTTCTCATTCTGTTGTAATATTTTGTGTTTTCCGCAGTTTTCGTTTGGAAACTTCTTCAAGAAAAATATTTAAGTACTGACATACCTCCCAAAAAAGTGTGAAATGGACCATTACCCATTTCAATTATTTTCGGAAAAATGCCATTATTTGATTTTTCTCTCACAAATACAAAGACTACTAATTATCCCTGAATATAAGATGCAAGTTTTGCACTTTTTTCCACATAAGGTAGTTCATGTTTAATGGGATTGAAAACCTAGAAAAGCCCTAAAGCTATACTACTACATAAAATGAAAGAACGCTTTTTTTAATGTCAAGAGTAAATAGAGTGAAAGATAAAACGCAATTTTTAATAAATAGAATATGTGAAATGATAATTTAATTATACGACAATATTGACTATAAAAGTTGAATATGTAAATACAGTTATTTCAGGAGACATCAGAGTATGTATAATTGCTCCAATGGAAATCGGACATAATTAAAATTTTCGTTGAAACTAGTAATAAAATGTTATGAAATATCCAATGAGTATAATATCTGTTCTTGCGTTTTATATGAAGGCTAATAGTAGAATATTTTTGATAGCAGACATGTGAGAAAAAAATAATTAATTATTAATAATAATTAAAATTTAATTAAAATTAAAATTTAATTAAAATAATTAAAATTTAAAATAAATAATTAAAATTTACAGCCGAATTTAAGTTAATTTTTTTTAAAAAATTATTATTTTAATCAACATAATATTCTGCTCAATATTCGAATTTAAATATTCATATATTTAATATTTTAATTACAATAAAATTCATTTTTCATCCGAAATTCTTTGATTTCAAATTAATTACTGGACTTGGCATAATTTAGTATTATTTCTAAATTTCAAATTCAAAAAATATTTTATTGTAAAAGGAAAGAAAAAATTAATCCGGCTTGAGGATTTTCTTAAGGGCCACCTTCAGGCAGGGATTCAAACCAGGGTTTTTTTCCTGTAAAGGGATTGAAAACTTTTGTTTAAAAAATACTTATTTCCCATGAACCGAAAATCACCAGAAATTAAGGTTTTAGAGATACGTCCTTTCTTCAGAAAAAAAGCAATAAATTATAACTTTCAAATCCAAGCAATAAAACAATATTACAATAAAATATCAATACAATAATATATTATACAATATTATTAATAGAATAATTACAATCTAATATTACAATAAAACAAAACAAAACACAACCCCCACCCATCACTCATAGCTGCACCTCCTTATCATTCCTTGAAAAAGTAATTATTATTACTTATAATTTATTGCTTAGAATGATGAAACACTTTTACGAGAAATGATAGGAAGGAGCAGCTATGGTAGCGGGGAGCGTGTGTTTGTTTTGTTTTACTGTAATTTCGCATCTGGAACCTATAATTCACTGATTTTTATTTCTGGGAAACTGATTTATATCTAAGACCTCAATTTCTGGTGATATTTGTGTCTCGATTAATCAATATTTTTAGACGAAACTCAGGCCTCTCACAAAAGAAAAGCACCCTAATTTGAATTTCTGCCCGAGGGCGACCCTTGTGAATGTCTTCAGGCTGGATTCATTTTTTCCTTTTTTTTATATTAAACTTAAAGTATTTCTTATTTAAATAGCCCAGCTATATTTTAGTGGTAGCAGCATTAGTGCTCACTAATCACAATGCATCTTTTATTTTACCTGGTTTAGAATGATTTAATTTTGATGGATTTTCTATATGAATGCATTTTTATTAGTTTCTAAATTTCCAATAATTTATTGAATTGTAGATTGCCCTTTATTAGAAACTACAAATTAAATTAAATGCCAAGTTTCCCAGAAATTCTTAATTTTATCCTTATTAGGAAAAAATACATTTAATACCATGAAAAATTTGAACTATTATTATTTTTTAATTAATTCAATTTGTGAAGAATGCGCTGTAATTTCAGAAAATTTATAATATAATATATATAATAGATGTTTACAAATTGACACAAAGACATTGTAATTTGTAAAGTATATTAAATATTTTCTGTGTGATCTGTAAAAGATGAATTTTTTAAATGGTTTTAGGAAACCGAAGGCAGATTTCTCGGCTTTGTATAAGTTAGTATTATTTTCACAAGAGGCAATTGCATGTTATTTTGGTCTTATTTTCTTAGAAGCATTTCACTTTAAAGAATCGTTTTAACAAAAGCGTTTGAAGCTATGTTCCTTTTTAATTTTTGAAGGAAAGACGTGCTTTTATTAGTAAAAATATTCGAGAAACTGAAAGTTTTAAATATTATTAAAGTTAAAAATTTAAAAATTGAAATAAAAACCAAACAAATAATAAAACGAGAAAGATAAAATGAAATCAATGAAGTTTTAAAAATAGTTTTGCAATTAATATAAACACTTTTTCCTATTCTATTTTAATTTAAATTCATTATTATAAAAAACGTTATAGACGCTTTCCTTGGCTCGTCTTAGGAATATAATTCATTTCCATATTAACTAACTATTTAGGTTGAAATCCACATGATTTAAAGTTATATTAAACGAGAAATATTAAACAAGAATAATAATTATTGTCACTGACTCTCTGACTCACATGATGACACTCGGATAATAAATACTGAAAGACTGGACTGCCGAAAAACCATCATTGGAAGGATCAGCAGTTGAGTTGTAAAGGCCATCAACAGTCACGGTACAACCTTTCCCGAAGGATGTACATCCATTCTTTAATGAGAAGAGCCAGTTCCCCCCTTTTTTTATACCCTCCAGGATATCGAGATCCAATCACCATATCGGTATCTAATCCTGATTTCGAGGGGCTCCATCACCACAGGAAATAAACAAGACCATAAAAAAATAGAAAATTTGAAACCTAAACTTTGAAAACTTGAAGAAAAATAAAATCTTGAAACTGTAAGGAATTTTCTGAAATCTGATATAAAAGTGTAATGGGAAAGCTGGGGAGTTTTAAAGATATTAAAGAAAAACTAAAATGAGAACCAGAAAACATCCATGTCAAATTCAATACATAAATTCAGAGCAAGTAAAATATGCATTAAGTAGATGAAAAACTACCGGAAAATATAGGTCGCAGATAATAGTTATTTTGTGAAAATCACAAAACCAGTCGTTGGAAAGATAATGAGCCTGGCGTAGAGAATAACTCCATTCATGTTAAGATTAGGACTAAAATAATCAAGAAGTCTTCTTGTGCATAAATTTTTCATGTGTTTGAGAAAATGAAACCAGTGAGTAAGTATTAATTAATGAGCATTAAAGCATTGATGGTAATAAAACTTCATTCGACGAACATGTCAAAATTCAAAAATACAATTAAAATGTATTGGTGAATCATCAAGCATTAACCAAATATTTTATCGTATAATTGAAGAACCTGCCACTTCCTTTGTCATTATGGCAGAAAATACGTTCCCAACAGAACATTCTGCTAAAATATTAATATTATACTTGTGCTGTACCAACGACAAGATAATGTAATGGGGATTTTCGAATGATTAAATATTCACAATATAAGACCTCTTTCGTAAAGTAGGCTTCATCTGAGAATAAAATTATATCAGAAAATTGTATATCTTCGAGGGTGGCCTCAAGCATTCACTGTGCGAACACCATCCGATTTGTGATTAGCAGATGCTGAATAATCGATATCTGTAATCCTTTGTTTTTTGTTGATTTTTCATCTATTTAATGCCATTTATCTTTGCTCTGAATTTATGTGTCGAATTTGATAATGTTCTCTGCGAACATCGGTTCTGATGTTGCAGCTGTGTTTTCTGGCTCCCATTTAAGTTTTTTTTTTATATTTTTAAAATTTCCAAGTTTTCACACTACGCGTTTAAATCAAATTTTGTAATATAAAATTCCTTACATTTTCTAGCTTTTATTTTTCTTCAAGTTTTAATATTTGTAAAAACAGTCACTCTAAATCATTTTTTCAAGTATTTTACGAACCCCTAAATCATCAAACCCACTTGAGAAAAAAAAACTTTAAAAAAACACACACTTTCAGTTAAAAAAATTCACATTTAAAGCATTGAAGCATCATATACATTTTTCATTAATATTTACAAATTCCAACTGTTCTTGTACTACTTACGTATATATATTTTTTTTCTATTTTCTACAACTAAACGTCGTTTGGGAACCTATGTCGTATTATGATAAAGAATCCTCTTGATGTCTATTGTCACTTCTCTGATATCGTCCGTTGAATTCGGAACGCCTGTATATTATATATTATTTAAAATCCTTTTTAAACTTTCTTTAAATTATAGAGAATTTATCGTAGATACAAAAATCATATTTAGGAAAAAGATAGCTCCTTAAATTATCATTTTAAAAAGATAAATCTTATTTCAAATATGAAATCACAGGCAGTCGTGGGATGTCGTGTTTGTTTAGTAACAAAGTGCTGCTGAATTTTGAAAGAACTAATTTTTCCATACATTTTTTCTTGCTTTTAATTTACTTGTGTTTTCAGATTTTTTCCCTACAAAAGTCGTTTTTATTAGCTTTTTGAAATTTTCTTCGTATACTCAACAAACAGATTTGCACTTAATATTATCATGAGCTAATACATGAATAATCATGCTTGAATAATATATTATTAAGATAAACATAGATTAACCTTTGTTATGTAATAATAATTTTTATATTTTTTAATCATTTTAAAAATAAGTTTTTAATCATTTATAAATAAATATTTTAAAGGAACAACTATGCAGTTTATGAAAATAACTTTCCAGATATTTAAAGCTGCTAGAATTTCAAAAATAACATTTTCTTTTAATTTGGAAACACTACATGAAGTATTCTGATCGGTTCGATGTAAAAAAGCCTAATAACAAATTCCTAGTAAGAAACATATGCAAATATCTTAGTTCAACGCTAATGAGCAATTGAAGATTAAAGAATGTTGGATGAATTATCTGGCAAAATCAGATAAATTATCAGATAAATGAATTTTAATAAGAGATCAATTTCACAGTTGAAGCATTACGACATTGCATACTGAGATAACATGTAGTAAAAATTAAGAAAAATATGTATATTTATTGCTCGATCACAAACTTCTTTTGTGGTTCTATGCATGTTTCTTTATTTTTTCTTCTTGTAGAAAATTATTAGTACTGCTTTAGTTCAATCCTTAAAGAATAATAGATGTTATATCTGCGTAAAATTTACATTATGAGTTTTAAAATTCTAATACTATAATAGTCATCTCGATATTTAATCTCATTTTTTAAAAAATTTGTAACTCAAATATCTGTTATGAAAAAAATGTAGTGTGTTTATATGAATATCTCGAAACAGATTGATTAATATCCAGACTTCTGTTCGTTTCGACTTCTTTGTTGCATATCCCCGTAGGTAATTGGGTGAGTAAAACATAAATAATTAATGATCATCTTTATAACATAGATGTGGTATTCTTCACTTGATGTCAGCATAGTGTTGTTTTCAAAAAAGCTAGGTAAGTCAAAATTAGAACAAATACTAAAATCTTCTCAGGAAGTCCACACAGAGCCGTTAGCACAAAAGGATGTTAGATACTATTTTGGCACAGAAACTGGGTTCTTTTTTGATGGGGGGGTGGGAATGTTACTATAATAATTGCAGAAATATTTTTTGTCCATGTATTTTTTTCTTATATGAAATGCTCGCGCATAGCACAGTACTCAAAATATGAATTTATTTTTGCCATAGACACTATTTTCTTCCTAGAACAAGCACAATCATGCTGAAAATCAGCATTTTTAGAGTCAAAATATAAACATTCGTATCAGTATCACTCCAGGAGAGTTTGCATTCATGCAACGGTAAAAGGTTTATTATTTTGCTTTCTCTCCATTCTTAATTTCTATCATATGCTTAAAGATAATGACCAAGATTTGGATGCAAATTCACGTATATTATATATATATATCTCAGATACAATTGGCAATAACTTCTTCATCTTGTTCGCAGTGTTGATCGGGTTTCAGTTAAAAGAATGTATTTAGATTTGCTAGCGTATAGACGTCATGTAATTTGGCATAAAAATATTAAAAAAAGGTGTTTAAGCCTTATGGTAGCCTTCTATAAAAACGTGTAAAGAGCAAGTTAAATGTATTTTTTAGGTTACTTTTTGCTGACAATTTATTGCAAAATGTGTAGTATAATTCCTTTAAGGAAAATCTAAATATACTATTATAATTCAAGTTTTCTTTTGAATTTGGAAATAAAGTCATCGTTAATTTATATTATAAGTTTCCTTAATTGTTTAAAACAGATTTTTCGAAATCAATATCTGCAAGATATTTTTTTTTAATCTTCGGAAATTCGGATAAAGATGTTAACACAATTGTATAAATTTGTTTTTATAGCAATGTTAAAAATATTTATTAAAATAATTGTCAACTCTATACTCAAGAACTAATCCTTTTAGAGAAACAATATATTTCGAAATGCTGAATTAAAAAAAAAACAGCACATACTTAATAAATGATATATTTATAAAGTATATTTGGAAATTTCAATATTTCTTAAGCGTAAAGTGTTTAATAATATAATAATATTTAATATCAAACTATTTTAACTAAGATATAATCTATAGTGTGTTTTTTGTGCTATGCAGCTTTTGATAAAATAATAACATTGAAACGGTTCTAATAGTTTTAAATATCGATCGAACAAGAAACAGTTTTCAAAAAAAATTACTGTAAACAATTACCTAACACATTTTTCATCTTGAAGTTTATATAAGGAAACACATAATTAAATACATTAATTTTAATATTTTCACCATATTATAATTTAAACTACACAATTATGAGTCTAATTAAAAATAACATTTTTAAATTATTATAAATAAAAATAAGTCTCATGTTTAGTTTAAATAGAGCATATGATAATAAATATGAAATAAGTAATAAAATAATAAAATAAAAATCATATAATAACAAACATAAAAATAAAAATATATATTTAGTCTTCCATTCTTCTTCTTAATCTAATTCTTTAATCTTGATCTTCTCATACATTTTATAATACTGCATCCTAGTAAAAAAAATACCACTAATTTTATCTAATCTAATCTAATTAAACCACTATATTAAAGTTGGAACACTTGTTTTGTGAACTTTATGCTGAGAATAGAATATCTTCACGCAATATGTTTTTGATCGATAAACTTCGTAGTAAGATAGGTCCATGTGTAATATATCTTAAATATAATGACTTAAAGTTTCTATTTAAGAAGATTTCAGAAATTGCGATAGAAGATTCCGATGCTATATCGTTTTTCCAATCTTTTTCGTAAATGTTTTACCATCTCTTGAAGGTGAAGAGGGTTTTATTAATTTATTAGTAATTAAATTCTTTTACAGATTCTTATATAAATATTGAGGCTAATTACATTTTAAATATGATATACATAAATACTGTTACAATGTCTCTTCGTAGTACAATATAATCCACATTTTTCAGTTTTGCATAAGAGAATTAAAACAATAATGAAAAATAAAGTTATTGTGTTCATAATGGCCATGCAGAACTGTTTAATCGTTTTCCTTTCCTTGAAATATATAATAATTTCTTACTTTTTCAATTTATTCTTTGAAAGAAAAAAATTATTCCTTGTTTTGTATTATTATATTTTACTTTGAAATATTGATGTCAAAATAAAATTTGAGAAATTATTAGAAAAACAACAACAATTTTTTTCCCAATTCCTTCCAGATTTTATCCATCTTAGTAAATTTCCTAAAATGCAGAAGATAATTTTTCCAAATATCAGATCTTGATTAGTTGATTAGTTAATCTTGTTTAAATATAACGATACCTTACAACACCAAATAGCAACATATAGGAATTATTTATTATATTTTAATAGGTTATATTTTCGGAGTTTAGTAATACAACTATTCTAAATATATATTAAAAAATAAATGTTTTCTTAAATTTGTCATCCTACTAAATCTGCTGTTCATCATAAGTACGTATTTTAATAAAAATAATTTACACATATTGTGACTTGCATTATTAATTGTCTATGTACAATGAAATAAACAGTTATTTATACAACATTTATTAATAACTAGGATATTCTACATTTTAAAATAATAAATATTATGTTCCTAATGTAATTTTAAAAAAATACTTTGTGACAGACGCAATTACTGCTAAATTATATGCGAACAATTTGTTAAAATTCTTTACAATGAGTGATTCCGTCAAACCTGCTGGTCACTACAATCAATTAATATATTAGTAAAAAAATAACCCATTTTAGGGCTTGCATTACTGATTGCATATGTAATAGTTATTTATATAAAATAAGTATTTTCCTCTTCAATATTCATGTGAAATGAAGAGACAGCTTTACTTATTTTTTTTATTTCTAATCGCTTTTATTTCGTCATATAGAACCCATTACATAAATATTTCTGAGGAAGTGATTTTATAAAAGAGAAATGAAATCTATTATAAGAATAGAATTGCTAAACTTATTCTTAATTCCTCCATTTTTAAAGGAAATAAAAAAGTGAATATTCTCTTCATGTTTCAATATCTGTGTATCAGCTGACTATAAAGCTTTCACTTATTTATGCAGCAAAAATTCTTCAATTGCATTTTCTAAAGAACATATTAGATTTTATTCACGTTTATTTCAAAAGACGCAAAAGAAAAAGGAAGACTTATTCAGTTATCTTTACCTGTTTCTGTAGAGGATATGAATATTTTACAGACTGCGCTTGGAGTATCTTTAAGTAATGAAACCAGTTATTTTCAAATAACTTTCATGTTTATTGGGAACATATATCCCAAGAAATATCCTATTACTAATTTAATACACGAGTTCTTATCGATCTATCACATATCCTTGAAACTAGAAAAAATATTCAATTTCACTATCGAAATCTCGAAACAATATTTGCTTGTTATTTTGTCAAATAGGATATCTTGGTCTATTTAATCATTTTTAGGCAGCATCGCAAAATTTAGTAATGATACATTTGATATCTATAAGAGTATGTCAGAAATATAAAAGTACGGACTACCTTGAGCATTTTTTCAGACATTATATAACTTATTTAAATTTCTTTTTACAAATACTCTTTATTGAAACAATTGATTAAGTTATATTGATATGGTAAAAGAAAATTTTAACAACGGGGTTAATTTTGAAAGAATAAGTAATGTCTAAAAATTCAATGCTTACTAAAGGTCAACAACAATATTTTACTTGCTTTTTATTATATAGTTATCAAAAAATTACTAGGTATTATAAAAATTATTGATTTTCACCTGAACTCATGTTTTTCGCCTTCACGAGAAGAATGCTGAAACTTTTGCAATTTACCGATTGAGATACTATCTGTTTATTTCAATCTTCATTGCAAACTATTAAAGTTCTATTTAAAGCATTAACATTTAATTAAAATTAATTAATAAATTAATATTTTTAAAAAACTGCATTAACATCAAATGTCATCCACTTGTATTTTATTAATAATTGAAAACTTGAACAAGATATATAAATATTTATAAGGATAATGTGAACTAATTGTAGAAACTAAAAAACAGATTTGCAAAAAATATGATTTTAGCACAAATTATATATTGATTGAATTATTAGAAACGGATAAATTTAATTTTACTTAAAACATTAACTAAATATTAATATTTCAAATTGCTAGTTTTAAAATTTTTAAAAATGACGTGAGTACAAAGTATTGCTCTTAAACCATCCGATTAATTAATTATAATGATTTAAAATTTTATGCGATTAAATTTTATTTCATTAGATATTGAATGACTTGAACCAAGCAAATAATAAAGAATGTGAAATTAAAATGATTTTGACTACGGCAGTATAATGTGTAAAACTGTAATAGGGGATACAGAGTTTCTTTTTGTAAAAATCCCTAAAAAGGGAAAGCGATGCAATGCCCATCGGATACAGCTGTTTGCAAGTATTATTTTTGAAAAAAAAAAATCTGCAAAAATATCTTAACTTGTTTCATGAAGAGAGTTAAATGGAAGGAACACAATTCTGATAACAGATATAATAACCGAAATAAGCAGTAGAAACATATTGCTATGTCGCATGTTCTAGAGTTATATTGTTAACAGCCAATCTTGTTTGATTTTAACATCAGATATTGTATTTTTATTAATTTCCAAGTGTTTTTAAATGAACCTTAATTTACTCCTCTTAGATCTGAGGGAAAATATGAAATAAAAGTAAACATTTTCAGAAGAGTGTCCCGCTTTTGATGAGGATCTAAAGTGATAATAAATAGTCAGCCTTCGTAGAGAAATCTACAGAGTGATCGGTAAATATTGTCTTGATTAAAGAAAATTATTACAAATCATTACAATTAATTTAATGCTATAAAGTTTTAAGTACTGAACAACTATCTTCTTAATATTTTTATTCAAATAAGCAGCATATTTATTACAGAAAAGAGTTGCAATACTTTCAATAATTATTAAAATGCCGTCAGTAATAGAATATATTCATTATTTTCTTTGGTTTAAGGAATTCAAAATACCAAACGTCGCTCTAAATCGATTTTGGGGCTGCATATAGATTAAAATGTTTACAACTAAGGCTCTAGATACAAATACTCGTACACTCGAAGTTAGTATCACATCTGCTCTATCTAATGTGGCAAACGCAATACTGATCAATACTAGATAAGAATTGAAAACCCTTCTTCAGACTACCAAATGTGTTCACATTGAAATTTATTGATGTAAATGGTTTTATCAAATCCTTCATACATGTTTTTACAATATATAAAAGCAACCATTTGTCCTATTATAATATTTTTTACAACTGTTTTTTTGTAGTTGGGGAAATACTTTGTAACCAAACTGAACTAAAATGGCCACCAAGATTTTAAAAAAATATTGCGAAAAAAAATTACTTAGAAATTTTTTTCAACATGATATCTTTAATTGCAATCTGTCTGAAATTTAACATTTCTACCTTGATATCTACAATTCTAAGAAGGTCAATGTTATAATTACATAATTCATTGATGGGACATATATGAAATTTGAATCTATGCTAGCTTCATTTCTATGCTGATTACTAACTCTTAAAATGAATTTGCGCAATAAAATATCTATAGTTTTTCAGATATATACATCTAAAACTCATAATGAATCCCTAATTGGAAATTCCAATGCATGTTTGGTGACTGGTATTGTTTTTATAGCTTTCTAATATAAGAATTTTAAAGGCTTTCAGCGAAAATTTTATAAGAATCAAAATGTTATTATGGAGTATTTTAAGAATGATGACACAATTGCTAATAATGATTGATTTTTTCATCTAATCTTTATGTATTTTAAAACAAAAATATTGCAGAATGATATAAGCTTATAAAAAAAGGAATTTAAATGCACTATCACAGTTTTCTTTATCTCCATAGATGCACTGTTTTGCCTAAAGAGAAAGCAAATGTATTGTGGCATTACTAGGATTAACATGATACTTATAAGATGCTGGTATATAGAGACAGTAAATAAATCAAATACTTTTGAAAAATATGAAACTTTTTGATTCGGTATAACCATATATAATCTCTAGACTCATCTTCTAGTCAAATAATAAATTTTTTCAATAAATCGATTCTATCAATTCCGGTCATATCTGTTCAGAAAGGCATAACATTCATTTTTATTTATATAGAATACATTTGATATATAATTGCTACTAACATTTACACAAAAAATATCTGAACAAATAACGAAGATGTTTGTTTAATTTATTATAGTTTTTGCTATTGATTTGCGATGGAGTGACATCTTCATAAAAGGAAAAAGAACATAGCATAAACAAAAAAACTGGCTGGATCTTACTAGAAGGGAGCACGAAATACATATATTTTACCAGTTGGTTGAATTTTATATTAGATATTAAAAATATTGTTACGTACTTCCTATCATTTACTTGCAGTTGGGTGAATGGTGTAGAAAATAACCAGCAATAATCAAATCTTTAGCAGAAAAACACTGCTACGACGTTCATCTACCCTAAGACAGGAAAGCACAAAGATGACAAATATGTACAAATGACAACTATACACAGTTGGGACGATCACACAGGACAGCAAACAGTAACACTCTACGACAGACAGTGACACCGTCCACATCACATAAAGGCGTCTGGCAGGATACAACAGGAGAGATGATCCTCGGAGCTTTACTCTAGGTGTCTGCAACACGGTTGAATTACTCATCTGTCTCTTCTTGCTTTAGCTGCCGACTCACTACTTCAAAGAACAGGCTACGACACAAGACAATACTACAACAGAATACAGCACACAGAAATTCAACACATTGTCGTTGCTTCGTTATTCTTTCAGTGACTCCTCTGTTCAGGACTTCTCTTTCATGAATTTGACCAATTTAAATTCTCTCACGATTGACTCATCATTAGACAATAAGGCATACAACTGAGTTCAGCACTAACTTGACTCCGATGCTGCTTCACGATTCTGTTGACGACTCCATTCCTCAACTTATGTCTACCAATTCAAGATCTTTCAATTCAGATCTACTCCATTGACCACGCTTTCATCTTCAGATTGCCAGCCTTTTACAGTTCTTGGAAGGCTGGGCTAGAAGCTTCTAAACCAATCAGGAATATTTGAGCGTATATCTGTTCTTAATGGACGGGGTGAAAATGTTTAATTTTTATTAATGTTTTCTGTATCAATTTCGTCTTGAAATGCCTGACCAAGTAACCAAATGGTTGCCAACTTTGCCTTCAAGTGCTGACATTACTGACGTGACATCCGATATCATCTAATACAGATGACTATAAATCTTTCTTTTTTACGATGACATTATTAGCACGGAAACGCACAGTTATAGGTTCATGACATTATGTAATGACCTATCATTGCAACATGATTATTTGTATATAACTGATCTATGAAAATATTATACAAATTACTTAATATATAATTTTTTTCTAAATTTTGATCATCATTTGCTGTTAAATATTGAATCGAATATTATGAATTTAAGAAACCAGGGAATAATTAGAGATCTTGAAATTTGTTACAAGTAATTTAACATGTTTTTAAATTTTCCTTCCAAATTCTTCGCAATGACATACAGGTTGTAAAAAAAGGAAATATTGGTTACTGTTTTTTTTTCTGTAATTTGAGGATTAGAGAAACCGAGTGTTGAAGAAATTAAAATGAAAGCTGTATCGATATGGAATTTTTCTTCGTAAGTTGTTATTTCTTAAAAATTCCAGTTTTAGAAAGCAACAAGATTCAAATTGAGTACGGCAGAATTTGATTCATACATTTTTCCGAGTTTGAAGAACTAATTAATGTATTAAGTTGCCTTAAACCAGAACATACTGTATAAAACACTGTTATATAACATTTGATCTGTATCGAAATTAATTCTTTTGCAAACTATAACAAAATTAGTGCACCTTTTTCAAAGAACCAAATTTTAACATAAAATGTAAATTGAATAGTTTCTACAGCTAAATGAAATTCTGATTCTTCTCCATAGAATTCTAGATCGTCAAGACGGTTGAATTTCAATATCTTCAATGTCCTTCATTTCTAGCTAAGACTATGAAAAATTAAATTGCATCTATCGTCACTTATAACGGTTTATTTATAATCGAAAATTCCCCATCCACATTTATGAAATTAACCTAATTTTTTTTTAATTCATGAAGTAGAAAGTAGGAATAATGAAAAGCTCGGCTGTTTCAAATGATTTTTCAAATCTGATAATTTAATTTTTTTTAACACAAGCAATATTGCGGACAGATCGGAAACATTTAAATTTAATAAGAATAATAATAGTAGTTATTTATTTACGTAGAAAGAATAAAAAATATATATAACTGAAATAAAAAATAAATACTAATATAGAATTCTGAATATATTTGATAGGAAATTATGAATGATATATTACCACCAAGGAAAAAATGTTTTCTTCTTCTTATAAATTATTTTCCCAATTATAAATAGTAGAAGAAAAGAAGAATCCAGGAATTATTTGACAGATGCAAATTATTTTTACTAACATTTGAAAGTGTGGCATTTCGCTCAAAACAAAAATATTATCATTGTGTGTTTTTGGCAAATTTGAGTAGTTTTTGTTTGTTTTTGAAAGCAAAATCTATCTGATGTTTATGCATTTATGAGCTGTTTGTTATAATATAAACACTGATCTAATCAAGACTCAGTTATTGATGCAACTGCAATGCTAAAAAAACAACTAAGAACATTATGTTTCATTGAATTTGTATTCATTTTGTATTGAAAAATTTAGAAATCACATTACAGGAATCTCTGCCATACTTGCAATAGCTCTAAGCAATTTTATTAGCATTTTTTGCGCATAAAATATTGTCTAATTTCAAAACTCGTTAGTCTTTTTATTACTCAAAATTTAAAAAAAAAATGTAAATTTGATTTTTCAGACAAGTGCAAATACAGTCAATCTAGGCATCCTTTTATAATTAAATTAGATTATAAATTATAACAATAAGAATAACACAGCATCCTTTACCGAGAAGTGAATATAATTCTTGTAATTATTGCAAGGTTTCCAAGTAAAAGATTTCTAATATTTACTTATACCATAAAAATATTATCAGTCAGATTTTCCTTAAAATGTTGCTTCATAAAAATAGAAAAACAGAGAGACATTCATGATTCACACGAAAGTATACTAGCAAGCTATTCACTATAAAAAAATACAGGTGAGCTAATTTCTAATTAAAAACAAAATATTATCTTGAAAAATCCCCTCTATTTAGATTTGTAACGAGATAAAATTTCAGTTTTTATGCTCAAATGATGCTGAATTAAGAATATAAATACCATTTATAAATGCTTTCAGAATTAAATTAAGGTATTAATTATAACAAAGAAGGAAATTTTCACTCAAAAAAATACATGATTTATGTTCTCTGAAAATGAATGGACGGTATTTTAAGGTAACTCTAATTTACTTTAACTCTTAAAGTAAAAACACCATTACTGATAGAGGGCTAGAAATAACACATGAGGAATTCTGCAGAATCTCTTTGGAAGATAAATAAATTTGTTACCACATATTTTATAAAACGAACACAAAATATTAGCCTGTCTTGGACAACCATTATATGAAATTACTCTTTAAGTCAGTTATATAAATCATTCTCATTTCATGATACATTTTTTCATTATATTGTGCGTGAGGTAGCACAAGGAATTCACATATTTAAAGGAAATGAAAATTTAGTTTTTAACGATATGAGGATAATCAGCAGAAAAAAGTGAGTCTGATTCTAAGAAACGATAGTCTATTCCTTAAGAATGATACATTCCTATTCCATAAGAGTGTAGATAATATTACGAATGTCTGCCATACTATTTCGTGATCATCAAATATTGGGTGTTTCTACGTCTACGTGTGTGTAGTTTTCAATACATTTTTGCAGTCAACAAGAGCAATATTTCACATATAAGAATTACCATTCTTGAAAAGAAACTGATTCATTGGATATACATTTCTCAAACCAAGCATTTAAACAGGGTTTCATATTTTTGCATATTCATCAAATAGTATCCAGCTAAAATTGTTAAGAGGAGTTCATTTTAATAATGAATACAAATTGAAATACAATAATATGAGACAATCAAAGAGGAATAAAAATTGTTCAATCATCTCAAGAAATATCCAATGAAAGATCAAAATAGAATTCGTAACCTCAATATTCAATTCATCTACAAAATTAGCATTTCTTAAATTATAGAAACATTATTTATTATATAATTTTATATTACAATAGATTAATCAGCTATATTCGGCACAAATGAAGTAGGAATTTATATAATTTCGTTTTGAATATCATTAAACATAAGTGAAATTGTAGATTTTTCTACCCCGATTTTGTAGAACATTACCACTAAGAGTACACATTTTAAAGAAGGAAGTAGGTAGCAATTTACTTAGATACCTCTAATTGTTATCATTTTTTTATATTTTGATTGAAACTTCTTTTGATAAATATGCTGCAGTAGATAAAATTTCATAATTTATAATAGTTTAATTAATATTAATTTGGTTGTTCTTGCTTCGTAGTAACCTAATATATGGCTTTAATGTGAATGGTACCTCACTATATACCAGGGTTGAATATAAATGAACTGGACTTGAATAAAATAAATTTAGTTCAAAGCAATTTTTTCAGGAATATATAAAAATAATCTTTCTAAAATAAAATTAACATAAAAGTTCATATTTAAAATAATCTAATTCTTATAATATTATCAAATCTTTTTCCTTAAATGCTATATATTTAATGTATTTTCAATGTCTAAATTCAATTCAAGGAATATTTACTACCATTAAATTTAAATAATATCGAAAATATCATAAACTACTTTTCTCGTCTAACATATTTAATGTTTTAGAAATCAGACAAAATTTCAATTAGCATATCGCATTTTCATACTATCAATAAAAGATGATTTCATTAACCTAATAGTTTTGTTTGATTTGAATCCTACATTTTACTAATCGGTTTTTTTTGTGAAATTTGCTTATCATCTAAGAATATTTCATTTCAAATGCTTAGGACGTCACTTCAACAGATTTTAAAAGTTTTAATAGCCTCTCGCTTTTAGACGCTCTTGAAAATAACAGCATCTTGTTCAGGAAGACTAATCGAAAGCTTGAATCATACCTATATCATGACTCCGCCTTTCGAAATTTACAAACTTTTCTGCGAAACGAAACCTCTAATCCATCCCAACACTTTTCTCTGAAGTAGAGGGCGTTTGAGTTTCTCTCAGCCCCCTCCAAAACCCTCTCACGATCTGGTGAGCCGAAATTCCAAGTCGATTCTGTTCCCGCTGCGGTCGTGTGCCTCACTTGTGTCTGGACTGCTATCCCAAACGGTCGATGGGGGAAGCCTCTCTTTGCTACTTGGTGCAAATGTGAGAAACCATGTGTTTTATCGCTTGCAGTAGTGGCTTTCCGACAGTGAAACAACATGTTGCAAGATAGAAAACTCTAGTGCATAAGCGTTTTATTGGATATTAATGTGTTTCGTTCCCTATAAGACGTATTCTTTGGAAAATTTATAGTTGAAGTTATGGAGTTATGCAAACATTTTGCATTTTTTAAAAGTGAGCAGTGTTAAATATTCAGAAGTTATTGAAGAAATAAATAATCATATTATTGCTGCTGACAGAAGTTGGTAAAAATAGTTAAAATTATCAGTAATTTCGGAGTGAAAATGTTTTAATTTTAAAACTTTTATTTATGTGATTACTTTGGATGAAGTATATTATTTATTACTTGGAAACATATAAATTAAGATGGGGATTATAACGATAATATGCTAAATCTTTTTTCAGATGCTTATTGTATCCTAGAGAATTGCTTAATATATGTGATTTCTTTAAGAGATAATTTATTTTAAAAAGAAAACTGCTGTTATAAGACTTGATGTACAATTCAAATCTAATCTCATAATTAAACTTCATTTCCATACCTAGCGAAGAAGATCAGTGATTATATACTTTTATGTATTAAAAAAAATGTTTTAAAAAGTACACAGTTCACTTTGAAGTGTTAAGAGGACAAATTTCAGCATTTCATCTCTTTATTTTACACGGCAAAATTATGATAAATATTCAAGTCTCAATTGCTATTTATTAAAAAGTATGGCACTTTAATTTATCTCCTCTTTTGAGAAAGGTATATTTTTTCAGATAGTTTAGTACCCATGCAATTTAGAGGACGCATTATTATGCTAATGGAACTCTTAAGAGAAATGTATCGATTCCCATATCCATTACGAGATATGAAGCTGTTACGAAGTACGAAAAAATTTGAAAGAATGAAATAGCTTGAAGCCATGTTCTTCAAAATCGTTTCTGGCTTTTTATAGACGATCTATTACGATTAAAAAGGTGAACCAGTTATTTCCAACTTCTATTTGTGTGTATTGAATGAACACTAAACAAAAAAATATACTTCGAAAAAATTGTTATTTTCTAGTGAGATGAATGTTTGATCTTTTTATGGAAATGAATTAAAAATTAGTTTAGATAATTTGTTAAAGAAACAGAAATATACTAACGGAAGAGTAAGAATAGTTAATATCGATAATTTTATTAACTATCCCTTTAAGCCCTGGAAATTGAAACAAGAAATGAGTTTTAAATCATAATTCTTTGAAGTGAAAAAAACTAGAAAAATCCACATTTAATGTTTCTTCCTATTAGGATATTGAGAAGATATCCCTGGAACTATGAATGATGTACTATGTTTGATATTCATTTAATATTAGTGGGATTAATGAATTTAAAATAATTTATACACGATTTAATATTGAGTAAGTTTCTTCATTTTGATATTAGATACATTTTAAACCGTGAATACTTGTAACTGGACCATTTGGAAATCCGCATATATTATTGAGGTATATAAAATGCTCAAATAGCCAACCTGAAAGTGATACATTAAAAATAAAATACATGAACTTTTCGAAGTGCTTTGGAAATTTACTTGCGTGTGAATTACACTGAAGCATCTAGAATATTTTTTTAAATATTCTATTTCAAATATCGCAGGGGAATTCAAAGTATCATGAGAAAACTCCTAAAAATTTGACCAAGAATAAACACAAGGATGATATATTCAGCAGTAGAAGAAAAATCTTCAAAGACGCTTAAAAAAGTTAGAAAAGGCAACGAATGTTTTCCCGAAAAGTGAAACACTAGCTTACTAACAAAAAAGTGAAACATCAGGTACAAATAAATAAAAGTTTCCGCGCGAAAGAAGAAGAAGAAAAAACACCAGAGTTTTCTTTTGAAAACTTCCATTGCAAGAATCCCATCACAAGCTTTATGCACGCCTTCTGCTTGGCTTTTTTCGAACGTGAGACTTGAACAAATAATGTTTTCTATCTCTTGTGATTCAGATCTTCTTTGAGTCAACTCTACTATGTCAAACAAGTGACTTGAATTCAAAGCATTGGTTTCGTTGTTTTTTTTTTAAAGTTACGGATCTCACTCCATCTACTTTTAAAATATCTCTACTGGAAAT
Organism: Argiope trifasciata; assembly: GCA_026543055.1. Taxonomy (NCBI): domain Eukaryota; kingdom Metazoa; phylum Arthropoda; class Arachnida; order Araneae; family Araneidae; genus Argiope; species Argiope trifasciata. The sequence continues at coordinate 1,520,054 of JAPMOQ010056242.1, forward strand.
TCAATGTCTTTATCTAGAAAAATGAAAGCTGTAGAGACTATTTTGGTTCTAGTTTTTCTGTGGATAGGACTGGGTAAGTTGCATTTCTTTTAAAAAGCATTTAAGTAATTATAATCTTTTCTTTAGTCATTAGAAATAGCATTACTCTAATTGGATTTATTACTCCAATGGCCAGAAGAAAACAATCCTCTCTCCAAACAATTAAATTAATTGCACTTAATTTTTAAAAAATATGGTTGAAATAAGCAGATATATATGCGATGCAATTTAATGGATCAAAAACTTTTGCCTTAAAGTATTTTTTAAATATTATAAAAAATATTTTAAATAAATTAATTAAGATTAATTGAATGTTTAGCTATTGAATATATGAAAACATATTGATTTATTACTATTACTGAATTACATTCAATTCAAGCAAATATGATTTCTGGAGAAAAATAGTTCCTATTGAAAGAATACTTCTAAATGAAAAAAAATCATTAATAAAAGCTAAATAAAGTATAGATATACTTGATACAAAATTATTGATGAAAAAAACTATAATAATTTTTATATATTTCATTCAAAATATTTTGATTAAATAAATTAAAACGAACTGATTGATTTTGATTATTGAATGTATAAAAATATGCTGATTTATTCTATTACTGAATTACATTCCATTGAAACACAAATAAGTTTCGCACAGAAATCACCTCTACTTGTAAATCGTGAAAAGCAGAGCACCAATAACTCAGACGAAAATGAAGATTTTTTCTCTGCCCACATGAATGAATGTATTGAATTTAATTAATATATATAGAAAGTGAACTTTAATGCATTATACGCTTTACAATTTTAAAAAAGAGGAAAATTTAAAATAGATTATATTTATTTCATTGAAATACCTTAAAAATAATTCATTTGAATTGAAATTTTTACTGTTTCGCATATGAAAATATATTACCATTACAGAATTACCTTCGATTTCAGCAAATATGGGTTATGCAGAAAAAAAATATTCATGTAGTACGTGATTATATCTATAGGAGAGAAAATCCTTAATAAATTCTGTCATAGATAAAATAATTAAATGTAATTAAAAATACTGAAATTAAGTATAGATATTAGGGATTCAGTTTAGTGAATAGAAAACTTGTATAAAAATTTTTTTATATATTTCAATAAAATATTTTAATTAATAAATTAATTTAAAAACATTTTTTAACTACTGAACGAATTAAAATGCATTTGTTCATTACTATTACTCAGTTATATTTAATTCAAGCACAAATGAATTTTACAGAGAAAAAATGTAGATAGCAAATATATCTATGGGAAAGAAAGTTAGGCTTTAATGAATAATTTGAATAGTCTTTAATTAGTCTTTAAATGAATTCATGTCAAATCTTTTCATTTTCATCATTGAAATTGGTTTCAATATTTCTAAAGAGACAATTTTATTTTTCTGTTAACAATTAGAAAATATAAACATTGATAAATGGAGAAGATTGCTCACTTTTGAAAGTCCAAACTGATGTAGGTCAAGAAAGATTCAGTTGTCCATAAAAACAGTTTATATTTTATAAAAATAAATAATTTTTTCTTCATATTTTAGTGATATTTTGAAAATTAAAAGTTATTAGTTTAAAATCATAAAATTAACTGATTAATGGACATATTTTTTTTTTATTTGTGACCGAAAGAAAAAAAAATTGAATAAATTTCTAAAAAAATATTTTAAATGTCTTTTTAATTTATTTTTATGTAGAAAAGTCATTTTCATAAATCTTTTTAAAATTACTAAATTATTGAAACTATAAAAAACTTTTTTGACACACTTAATTTAAATAAAGAGAACCTTTTCATATAGCTTTTTAGGATTCTAAATGAAAGTGTTTGATTAATAAATAGGTGAAAACGTTTTCATTTGGCTGCGAAAATTTTGCTCTTTGATTTATAGTAAATTCCCTATAAATATTTGGCTTCTTTCTATCTTTCTTGGTGCTTCAAATTCGAAATATAAATAGAAAAAAAATAATAGCACCTGAACAATTATAACTATTACAAAGCACAAATATGAAAAATCCTTAAAAGAAACTTCAAGGAACATTTTTATAGCCTTGTTCCCACTTATAACTTCTGAGATTTATCATTTATTTAATCTTATACTATTAATGTAATATTATAGTCTCTTTTTATTGCAGCATCATTACTAAAATTAGTAAATTAATTTTTGTATTAATTATAAATTTTTGCCTCATTTCATTACATTTACAAATACCGCATATTAAAGTAACATTATCATATTTGTATCATATTTTTTTAAATCTGTCTTGGAGCATAAATGATATTTTAAAAATCTAGAAAATTTATAATACTGTTATAATGTAAGTAAATATGCAATCGTAGCTTTGGTAGAAAAATATCTAACAAACTTCATGCTGTTGGCATGCATAAGGTCTGCAAAACGCATGAAGCTATGAAAAAACCGTTGATATTTAGTTTTAAATAAATATATTGTTTAAAAATGCTGATGAAAAAAATCTTATAAGTTGATTAAATAAAAGTAAACATGTTCTTCTTAAAATCACTGTCTATTTTAAGAGTAAAAAAAATCAGTCTTCAAAACATTATTTTTTAGAAAAAAATAACTTTTTTTAGGGTTTGAGTGATTAATTGGTTTTATTAATTAATAAAGTAAAGTGTGAACGCTATGAAAACGCATAAGCACACTATAATTGATATTTTTCTTTCTTATTTCTTATGATCAGAATAACTTCAAATGTACTATTCAGTAACTTATTTTTTGAAAAAAATTAACAACAGTTATTAAAAAATTTAACAGTTACACATACTGAAAAATGATTATTTTCTCAAATATATGAACTTTTTTTAACGATTTTGTATCAATTAAATATTGTAAGCACATCAGAATTATCGGTTATAAAATGCTTAAATATTTCTAAATAAAATGTAACATGATTTATTCGGATTGTATTGGAAAAGAAAAGAACGTATCTCATTATAAAAAGCTTCGTTTTTGAAGCAGTCATTAATTAAAAAAGAATCAGAAATGTTGAAAGTATCCAATATTTCCGATAAAAACATATTTGAAAAATAAAATTGATTTCAATTAATTCAGTATACATTAAATGAATGCATGATAATCAAAAAATTCTTTTTAAATGATTCATTATACATGTTGAAGAATTTTAAAATCATCTTCTATTTATTATAATACTCGTAATTAAAAATCCATAATTGAAAATAATTTACCAAATGTACTAACTATAATATTCTAGTAAATTCTATTCTATGATATGCTCATAAAACTAAAAATAATTCTGTAAAACACAAATAGATTATTTAAATAAAAGGAATAATACATCAGTGATATTAAATCATTGACAAAATATTAAAAATTAAAACACAAAATTAAAATACACATAAATTAAAGCGGCTATAATATGTCGAGTCATTTTAAATAATTATACGTAAGATTCTAAACAGATTATTTACTCCCTTAGGAATAAAACTATTTACTTATTAATATATGAAGCAAATACAAAAATTTAATCATTAATTTTAAATGCTAAATTGAGAAAAAATACAAAGTATTGATTTCAATCAATAACTTTAATTTTCATAAATGTTTTAATATGCTTAAACTTAATTTAAGAAAATAACTTTTTCAATTATAACACCAATTTCATGAAAACTTTAATAGTTTAAAAATATTTTTTTCGATTTAAAAAATCTCAGAAGAGAAAAAAAAAATATATGTGTGCAAGATTCATTTATGCGAAGTTAAAATTTCATTTTATAATCAAGAAGTTATATATGAGGAAAATAAAGGATTTAATAGTTTTTTCTTGTATAGAATATTGTATAGTTTTTAATTAGTGAATACATTCAAATGATATATTTTAGAATCTTCATTATATGGATGGTTAATCAATACTAAATGTTGATATTACTTCAAATTCTTATTATTTAGAAATAGCAAATATTTTGAAAACAGGCAAAACAAATATCGACTGTTATCATTTTCTTCTTTTTCTTTATCTAAAAATAATTATATTTCCTAGTAAAACCAATTTCCTAATTTCATATATTTCATATTTAAAACACGAATGTTAAGTCATAATTTTCAGATAGGTATTTTTAATTTCTATTATTCTTGCAAAAAACATATAGAGTATGTAGTAAAAAACATTTGAGTACCTAAAAAGAAATATTTAAAGTTGATAGTTTATTCCTGAATTTTTTATATAAAATATCTTTAAAGCAACTATTGAATATGCTATTAGTTTAACAATTATTCTTTTAGTATATTTTATTCTATTGAAATTTTAACGAGTTTGCATTCTAAAATCGAAAAAAATCATTTTTTTGTAAAATTATGTGTTTACAGTTATTTATAACCCTATATCTCAATCAAGAGAAAGAAGGAAAAAAACCCGAGATTTTCAAAATTGCAGTATAATTTACTGTTTATTATACATCTAATAGATATAGAAATAAACTTAAAATATAAATATGTCAGATTAATAAGATTTGTAGAGAGCGAAATTCAAATTTCCCAAAAAAAAAAAAACATTACGAAAACAGCTTTTGATATCTGTCTTCCGAAATCGTTAGTGAATCCAAAGTTAATTTCAGAGTATGCTTAGTTACTTTTCAATTCTTGAAGGCAACATTTATAACTGTTACTTACAATATAGCCTTGCTTTTTTGCAAAAAATAGGGAATGAAAATTTTCATCGATGCCTTTAAATCATTGTTAATGCATTAGTGTTTCTAGAAACTTCCCTTGTTTCAAAAAGTTTTTTGTTTTATATTTTATTTAAATAATTTACATTTATTATTGGGATGATAAGTATTTTAGAAAAACAAACTAAGACCATTTTTCTAAATGAATAGACATTTAAAACATTGAAATAAATTAAATAATAATACAGCTTTTAATCTTCATTTTTCAGCTGTGCATAAATCGAAATAGATTTACCTTATATAAAGCAGGGAACTGAAATGCCACCTCCCTCTGTTGTATTATAATTAGTGATTAGAATCCAGTCCTCAGATTTTTTAGCCTCAAATAGTTGTTGGCGAATGCCAGGAACTCCTGCGATTGATTTATTTTTCCATTTTCCTTTGAATTATTTGCTCTTTTTTTAGTACATGGAATAATAATCTATTCCGCAGTTTTTAACGAAATCAATGACTTCTATTTGATCAAAGGACTTCCAGAGCTTCTTGTATCATTTGAAGCAATATTATTACAGTGAAGTAAATTATTCTCTCGTATACAATCCGGTTCTTAGGTGAAAGGTGCCATTGTCGAAAGCCATATTTTTAATATGGCTTTTTATATATTTTTTTAAGTAGACCAGTCATCGTATTTGTCTGGGGGAAATGGGAGTCTTTCGGAAGACTTTCTAATGATGAACTTTGAAAATTTCAACATTGCTTGTCCTAGATGAGAATTAAAGAATACAATCATAAATATAGTTCAGGTTAAAAATATTTCATTTTTTTTATCTATCGATTCATTCAATTTGATTATTTTGTCAAGTTAATAAATCATTTTATAGTTTTTGTAAAAGCAAGGAATACAACTTCTTTATGCTAAAGAAAGAGGGTCCCAATGCGCATTCACATAACATTACGATTACCTAATTTACAAGCCAGAATGCTTTCTCATTAATATTTCAGATTATTCATTCTTGAAAACTCATTTAGATTATATGTTTATTAATGTGTTCAAAATGTATTAAATTCAAATTTTTTGAACACATATCAGTTCCTTGATTATGATATATGGTAGTATGAATCTTGGAGGGAAAATATGAGTAAAAAATTCTAACAAATGAACTGAATAGACAAAGATTTAAGACAATTAAAATTACTATTTTTAATTCTAATATAGAAAATACAGTCCTAAAATAAAGGCACATGAGACTCAAAAGAAAAAGAACAGCCAACAAGCATAACAGTACCAGGAAACATTATCTAATACCCATCTTCACAAGGTCTTCTACATCAAGATTTTGAGCCGGGCCTGCTGCTTCGTGTTACTGAATGTTTTTTTTTTAAATCATTCTTCCAGAGTTCATTGAAAAGAAAGAAAGGCTGTAGCACTATCTATCACTTGAAAGATCATCAACATCAGAAAAAAATGAACGCGAGTTGTAGGGGAAAGAAAGAGGAAAAATAATGGAAAATGGCAAAGTAAAAAAAAAAACTTTTTAGAAAAAGATAAAGAACCTCCGTACATGTCAGTTGAAGACAATGGCTATAATTTTGATAAAGATGATTTTGTTGCCTAGTATTCAACTAGTGAAAAAAGTTTACTTAAACGACTGCTATGAAGAAACTTGATGAAAATGTAGATTTGCAACATATGCTCTTATGGAAAATCCGGTTAGAGAAAAATAAGGAAAACAAAAAAAATCACATATGGAAATAATGTTTATAAGCGCTTCCCTTACTTTAAACTTGTATTTAAGCGCAGAGTTAAATTGATTCGGCAACTATAGTTCTTTTATTAATTTTGATTGTGTGTGTCTTCATTAAAAGGCTTGATAAATGAAGTGTTACAATGTGCCTTAGGCTTTCATTTTAGCCCATTTGAAAGGTAAAAGAGTGTTATTCGGAGAACTTGAATAACATGACCCCCCTCCCCACCAAAAAAGGATGAAAAATTAGGGAGAGAGTACTTAAAGTTATGTGAAAGGGTTGTATTTCCTTTTATTTTTGAGTAATAAATAATAGAAATTTTATATTAGAACTACATTGTGATACATATTTCATGTATTATTGTAATTCCTGATTAAAATAATGGCTTAAGAGGCAACATTCGGTCCATTTATTTTATCGCACTTTTTTTTTTTTTTTTTTTTTTTTGATATAGTGAAATATCAAAATTTAATACCGATTCATCTAAAATAATTTTTAAAGAAAGAAAGATGTTATTTCCTAAAAACACAATTCTTAATTTTTAAAAGAATGTAGCTGTATAAAAAGTTTGTTTTATTGATTTATATAAAAAAAATGTGATAACTGTTTAAACTGGCTATCATTTCTTATATCTTCTAGAATTATTGAAACTTGAATGAAAAGTAGGTGTACCGTAGTTTCAAGTAATTGTTACGCTCTCATCTAATTTTTTTGAGATTTCACATTCATCTACTACATATTTATTCCATAAAAGCTCAATAAACATTTTAGCCTCTAAATATCAAATTATTTTGAGATAATAGTTTAAAATTCCAATAAAATAGAATTGTTTATACATTGATAGGGCTTTATATAAATAATCAAATTTATGAAATTATTTAATGTTTTAACATCAGCATTTCAAAAAGTAGGCATCAAAATATGAATTATATGCTCCCAGAGAAAGAAGTCAGTTCAATGTGTATGGTGAAGGATAGTTAAGACATGTTTTAATTAAATATCAAAGTTGAAATAAGGCGATAGTTCAAATTTATTATTGAGGTGCATTCATTTCTAAAATTTTAAATTCATATTAAATAGGTTTCATATTTCGTTCTATATATGTAACCAAATTAGAAATAAATATTCATTTTAATGCAAAAAGAATCGAAAGGAAAAATGATGAATCCAACCTGAAGGCTTTCTCAGAGGTCACCTTCATGCTGGGATTTAAACTAAGTGTTATTTTCTGAAGATTTTCATGTAAAAATATTAACTCATCGGGACTCGAAAACCCCCAGAAATTGAGACATTTTTTGATTAATTCTTCATTTGGATTGAGCTAAGCTGCATTTATATTTTCCCACCATTTTCTCACTTAAGAAATATTTTTAGAATTATAAATTTTTAATTTTCTTTTTGTATTTGAACCTAGGATCTTCAGGTCGGATTCATCATTTCTTTTTTTTTTAATTCTTTTTGCATTACATTAGTTTCTAATTTGGTAAAGTTCATCTGTGTTTTAGTGCTTACAGTCTTAGTGCTCTCTAAATACAATGTATCTTTTATTAGTTTGGTTCAGAAAAGAAAATATTTTTTAAAATTATTTAATTTCAAATGATTGCATATTTTCTATTCTTATGTACTAATTATTCTGCCTGATCACTAATCATAATATAATCTCTAAGGAAGAAAATAAAATCCCAAAGACAAGAAGCTATTAAAGAAATATAATTTATCCAAACTTATCGAAACAATTCTTTTAATTTCTGTTTTAAAGCCCCTATTTAAAGCATACGTTGGAAGAACTGTTTCAAATGTGAAATGCTGATGTATTAACAACCACCATAGTTTCCTAAAATCTGAATGTCAGATGATAGGCATTTATGCTTTGTATGATTTAATTGGCGAATATAATACTGGTCATTTGTCAATGAAATAGTTTAAATCAATTTGTTTATTCATAATTAAATTGGCTTATTGAATGGAATTGGTTTACGGAATAGAGTTTCATGCTTGTTGCATTTGGTCAGGTGATTGATATATGTTGAGCTGATGATAGATTACGTTAGATTTACCGTCTAATAATATCCCATATATGATTGATGGGAGAAAGATCTGGTGAACTTGAAGAAGGAGGCAATACGTCAGCATTCTGTTCTGCGTAAAAATATCATGAGTAGCATAATCCTGTCTTAAAATACCTCCTGAAATAATGATTAAAAAATGATAGCAACAGTCTAATGTTCAAATTCGTAATATAACAAAGATAGAGCTTCTATTGTCACAGGAAATTGTTCCCAAACCTTAACGCACGGAACATACCCAGCGTTGCAATCAGCATTTTTTGAAGTAATTTATTGGCCTCCATCTGACTAATAAACGGCTACCACTGAAACCAAGATCGAATGCTTGAGAAAGCAAATAGTTTTCTACTTCTGTGTCCATTTATTTTCAGTATCTTCTATACCATTCCTATTAATAATAACTTATGTCCCTGTGTCAAAGTGGCAAACCACATTTTCTGAATTCTATAACAAGACTTCGTTCAGGCACATTTGCTGACAGGTTTTCTTCGTCTCCTTACAAGTATTCAAGATTTAAAGTCAAATCCACAATACCGAATACGGAATATTTTAAGGCAAATGTTGTTGGAATTTTGCAATATCGCGACTATTGCCAATGTTAATCATCGAAAAGACGTCATTCGCAAGGTATGAATACATGCCTGTCAAATTACATCTATTAAGCCCTGTTCTTTCTTTGTGCTGATATTTTATTTTCTACTAGGTTATAGTAATGTAATGTTTTTGTACTGATTGCATTTATTTTTCTTTAAATCAGAATCAATAGTAATGCGGATGCTATTTTGAATTTATAGTGAAGTATTAGCTTTTAAATTTGGATTCACTGGTGTTCCGAAGAAAGATTAGATGTTTATTATATATTTTGGATCATAGATTTCTAGAAAAGTTTACTGCATTGTTTGGCATATCAAATAAAGGGATAAAAGATCTTAATTATGTTTGTTGGTTCCCCTTTTTTCAGCAACTGCACAAAGATACTGATGCCGAATTATTTACAGTTCCAAGACAAGATCTTGGCTTCTAAGAGAAATATTATATCATGATCTGGGATAGTTATTAACACTCAACATGAGTTATCTTTAATGAAGAAAATGATTATTTAAATTACATAATGTTTAGGAAGTTCCAGGTTAGATCCTCTATATTTTCCGGAAATCAGTCTGTGGACAAAACCGAAGAATGAATGTTTAATAGAAAAATGTCAGCCATAAAAATTAGAGAATCTGGAAGTTTAAAATAATTACATTGAAAATATATTAAAGTATAGTAGTATTTTCTTAGTTCTAGCATATTTGAGGAATGCAATTGCTTATTGGAAAACATTTTGTTATTGAAAGCAATCAATGGGTATTGGATGTGCCATTTTGAACGGATTGAAAGAACAGGAGTTCAAGCAAATAAAGACATGTCATTTCCCTATAATTTAGATACTTTTCAGCCGACATGGCTGACTTCAAGCAAAAAAGAAAGGAAAAGCAAAATATTACATATTATTTCCAGCATTTGTAAATTGTTATAAAAAATAATTTTGGAGTCTTCATTACTGTAACTACCAAAGAGGCAGAATTTCTTTCTAGCATCAAAAATAACTTCTTTAAAGTTGAAGCAACAATATTTGTAATTTATATCTCAAGCCACTAAATTATATGAGTGCAGGAATTTCTAAACAACCCTAAAGCGTCATGGGCTTCTATTGTATAGCACTCAAAATATTATTTTGATTACAAAATCCTCATTTACCAATTTAAATCCATTTATTCCTATTCTCAAAAACGTAAATGCCTCATTTCTATTGATCAGCAAATGTTATATAATGGATTATGTATGTTATATATAATAATTTAAGAAAACTCTCTGTAAACTCCTTTGTAAATGCCTTACTTAAATTGTCATGGGTTAGCAGATGCCTGGGATAACAACCTTTTTATGAACAATTATTTATGGCAATTATCTTTTGACCGTAAATGGAAATGTAATTTGTTATTATTGTTATTGCCGTTCCTAAATATACACTAAAAATATAATATGCTTTAAAATAATAATATAAAATATAATTTGCTTAATATAAAAATATAAAATGCTTTTTAACGCTGCATTAATTGCGAATTTCTTCTAAATTCAATTGTATAAAAATAAGCATTTTGTTAACAATAACTGAATTTTTAAAGATATCAGTATGTGTTTCAAATTCTGTGGCTAATATCTTGAAGAATTGTTGAACAGAATTTGAATTGAAAACCTTGAAAGGGAGATGTAACTTCGGTTTAACTCTTCGCTTTATCCTAAAATCAATTACAAATATAGTTACTACCTATCATATGATATTTTTTTTTGGAAGTAGAACTGCATTTCTAAAATTGCAAAGATTGTAAACAGTTTGGAAAACATAATCTAAACACTGAATTATTATTGAATTCGATTGCGCAGGATACAAGCTTTGTTCTTCTTTGTTGTTATTCAGTTGGTGTTTAACCTTTAACTGTTGATTTTTTATTATTTTTTCTTCAGATTCTGAAAGAGCATAATTTACACATCTGTACTCTCAGCAAGATGATCTGTGGTCAGTTATAAAAAAAGAACATACCTAATTGTATATTTATTGTGAAAAAGGAATAAAATGTCAATAATTAAAATACTAAATAGATAAATGCAATTTCGAAGATTAAGTTATTTGTCTCTAAGATAGAAATATCATAGGCTCATACCTTAATCTACTGAATGTGGAAATCAAGAATGTTTTTTGATTGATGATGTTTTCGTTATTCACTGCACAGATAATAAGGAAATAGAAAAGATCAAAGACATGCTTAGGTAAAGTTAAATATTATGAGGAATTTCAGATAATCTTTTTTAAAAACTCATAAAGCAAATATAATCTTGTTTATTTTTCGTGATTAATGAATGCTTTAACAAACTATGTTTCTTTGACTCTTCATTATAAATTATAACCCCAGTTCTTTGTTGTCTCTAATTACAGTGACAAATTCTTTGTAAATTTCTTTTGTAATGTAAATGAATAAATACTTTACAGAAAGTGAATTGCAATATTGCAAGTGTCTCTATCTTTAAATAATTTACTTCGTATTAATATAATTCTCTTTGTATCTTTACATCACTTCAAACATGTCTTTATTTACTTTGAGTTGGAAAAATTTACGGTAATAATATGAAAGGAAAACAATTTTCAATAAAAATACCAGCACTTAATTTGATGCATTCTATATTCATGTTCTGTAACATTTATAATTTCCTTTATCAAAACCAATCTCCTGAATTATTGCTTTTTAGTCTTTTTTAATTCATTCAACTTCGTAAGAAAAACAATTTTTAGAAAATATTATAATATGTTCCATTAGTGATTAATTTTACGGTGGTATTGAAATAACCAAAATCTTTGGAATTTCGATATTAAAGTGGAATAATTTATAATGATTTGATAAAATATAAAGGAATTTATTTGGGGAATAAAGTTGACATGATTGAAATTTATTTTAAAAAGTACGTTATAAAGAATAATAAAATGTTATTTGCACACTATGTTGAAAGAAATAATATTTTTTTTATCGACATCAGGTTTACAATTTAATAATTAAATTTTTAAAATGGATAGCATTTTTATGCATAGTTCATTAGATATACTTAGTTAAGAAAGGAAACGGCTCAATATTAAGACTATATCAATCACCAACTGATAAATGAGATTAAAATATATAAATATACTATATTAAATATACTTTTTTAAATCTTTTTACTTTCTCGTATAGTCAACATAAAGTATGGTAATAGAGATTTCGACGAATATCCAGATTTTAAATCTTCCAACGTTAAAAAACACATATTTTGAAAATGGCCATCTATTTGCCAGACTATATATGGCAAATATAATTTAAAAACACTTTGAGCTAGACGTACTAAATTCCGAATAAAGCCTTTATGTCAAAGCTGTAGAATTTCTATCACAATTTGAGCAAAATCTGTTCAGAGCAAATTGGTAAATCAGCGGTTTGAATAAAAGTTAGCTAGATATCTACTATAAAACGTACTATATGTACTATAAACTGTATATAAACTATATGTACTAAGTAGATATATACCATAAACTATTAAACGAAGAAATTTGTATAGATCAAATTCAATATAGACTTCAGACACATCAATTCTACAGCTAAATCCGACCAGGAGTTCAACCTGTCTGTCTATCCGTGCTTCCAGAAACAGGTAAAAGCAATAATTCCAAAAGACAGCGTCTAAAATATAGGAAATTAGGTATAAAACTTTGTGACTACAAATGTAGTCTTATGCCAGTTTTTTTGTTTCAATCAGTTGGGAAAAACGCATCTAAACATAATTTTGATTTCCAGATACTATTAATCTTTTGCCAAGGATTAATTGCCAAAAATCTGACTAAATATTTTGTGAAATATTCAGAAAAATAGCAAATTTCATATCAAAGGTTGACATCTCGTAACTGCAGTATTCCAATGCCAAGCAAGGCATTTTCTGGTGTACCAACGTTGTTAGAGATTATGCGTATTAAATGACATATAAATGCAAATAACACACGCAAATCATTTTCTTTTTTAAAACTCAAACTTAAAAACAAAACTACAACAGTTTTAAACTTTCAAAATAATGAGTCGAGTTGCTCTAAAGTGTAATGTGAGCATCTCGTGTATAAACAATATTATCTTTTACATTCGACTATCCTGACTATGGGACGATCTCTTCCTTCTATTACAGCTTACAGTCCTTCAGGTCATCTGGTGCACGTCTAACCCTTATTGGTCGAGTGTTCTCTGTACTTCAATTTTCATCGGAATGTCATCGTAATAACTGGTAATTAGATCCTTATTATCATTATCAGATCTTCATCTTCTGTAATAAGATGAAACAATTTCAATTGAGAGGCGTGAGCTGTCGCTGTATAATTAGGTAATCGTTTTATCCCTAGTCAAATTGTACATAGGTCAATAACTTCATAAGTACCCACTGTTAATATCCTGGTGACTGATAAGGGACTACTTTACTTAGCTTGAAATTCAAAATTCGGCAATGAAGTTTGTACAGACAGTCGTCTTTCAACCACATCATATCTATATTGTAATGTTGTGTTCTAGGTTGATATTTATCATAATTCTTTTTCGTTTTTTCTTGCGCAACCCTGATATTTTTCTGGGCATCTCTTGGCAATTCAGTCAGCTTTATGTATTCATTAAACGCTGGTAGCTAATATTCAGGAAAATATACCAATTTTGCTGACGTGTTTTAGCGTGTTTCTCCTTTTTTTTTTTTACTCTCACTAAAAACAGTGACACATTGAACTATGCTTGGTTCAAGCACAAATTCTTTAAGAGTCCTTAAAATTACTCTATCGGACCTTTTATCTATTTGAAAATAACGTAAAAATCCCAACTCCTCAATATGAACTAATATAGATCTCCCTTGATTTCGAATCTTAGCTACATTGGGAGAATCAGTAACATTATTGCCTCTGAGGACGTCAGGACCCTTAAAGGTATCATCTTTCACACCATAAAATAGCACTTCACGTAGCTTTACTTTATCTATAATTGCGTTAATCTTTTGTTTAACCTTTTGTAAACATGTTAGAAAGCATGATGCATTATCTTTATGCTTTTGCTTATTAACATCCAATTTCATATAAAAGTTCTGATCCCAGTATAAACCCCTTTCCATGTCATTATCCGCATGCAAAATTTCCTGTGACACTTATATCAAGTTAAATTCTTGATCCAGCATTGCGTGAGAAGATAGCATTCCTTAAGGCAGATTATAAGTCCAGCAATATTCAGCTAGAAAGATATTTATATTGTGTAAAAATGATGACATATAAATAGTAAATAATTTAATACCTCGTAATACTATGCAATAGTAAGCAATCGATAGTGCAAATCATGAATACAATTATGAAGAATAATTTTGTCATGAAATGGTATATTAATATGTGGAAGATAAATTTTACATTTTACATGAATGCTGTAATTTGCAAGAATATAGCTCAGCTACTGAAAGAAAATATGTGATCATGATGATGTCGTGTCCATGTTTCCACGAAAATGAGGTGAAGTAGCTTCTGAGGATAAAGAACCCTGAACATCCAGATTGCCGAAATCTGTCTTCTACCTCAAATGAAGGTGACACACATATTCGTTTGCATAATCCCTTTTTACCGGGGGGAGGGAGGGCTCATTCATACATCTCACAGATAGAACACGCTACCCCTATGCCATGACGCCGGCAAGAAAAAAATATATAATTATGATATCAAAGCCAAATTAACTATTTTTCAAGTTAACTATGGAAATAGTAAAAACGTATTATATATTTACCATATTAGAACACTCAAAGAATTAATGGAAATGTAATTTTCTGAATATCTATTTACAAGAAATTTTAGAACTGAAAAATGTATAATTGATTTTAATGGACTTTTGCAAAGAATGCATTGATATTTTAGCTAATATTCATATTACATTACATTTTAACACTATCAAATGCCTTAACCTTGAAAACTGGGAAAAGGCATTCGAAACAACTCCATTTATAAACATATAAATGGAGTTGTATTTCAATAAATGTATTTATTGAAATTCCACATAAATGTATTTCAATAACAACTCATTCAAAAGAGTATTATTTCTTGCCTATATATGTGGCCGCGGTGGCCTGGTGATAAGGTCTCGGCTGGGATTCGGAGGGTTTCAGATTCGAGGTCCGATTCCACCTAAGAACCGCAGTGTAAGCGGGTCTGGTGCACTTTATATCAGGCGGGGACAAACGTACTCCCGCTGGTGTGGAGTGAAAGTTTGCGGAGGTGTCATTAGTTCAGGTGCCGTCCTCGTCCTCTGACCATGATTCAAAAGTACGAGGTCCGTCTTAAAATGGCCCTAGTGTTGCTTCAAAAACGGAATGTTGATATAAAACTAAACCGAAATCTTGTTTAAATATAGTTTCATTTGTCTTTGAATCAAATTTAGTTATTTGAATTATTCTTCAGAATGGGCTAAATGTATGCAACAAGTTGATTGTCCAAAAGCTAAGTACACGGCATTACTATTTCATATTAAACGAGGTCCGTCCCAAATAGCCCTCGTGTTGCTTTAAAATGGAACGTTAATACAACTAAACTAAACTATTTCATATTTAAAACCTATTAAATTTAATATATTTGTAATTGAAAATATGGTTAAAAGTATTGATAAATTTGTGATATAAGCATTTATAAGTCCATACATTTTACTATAAAAATAATTATTATTATTTTCTATTGCACATTTTAAATTTTGACACAGATCCCAAAATTGTGATACATATATTTCCTTCATATCACTTTGATTTTGCATCACAAATCAGGATATTCCAATAAAAATTTTAATATTTTCTTGAAAATATTACCTTCGGTATATTAGTATCCAATAATATGTATCGAATGAATGTTTATCATTATTTAAAAAGAAAAAGAATAATAAAAAAATCTTCCATTTGTATATTGGGAATAATTATTTTAAACCTAAGCCTATGTAAGTGATTTTCTAGTAAGAAAAAAGTTTACTATTCATTATGAATTAAAGGAACACTCTCTTCAATAAAATATTATTTTAAAATTATCTTTCATATTTCATAAAACCTTTTTGGCCTAAGTTATGTTCTTAACTTGAAATATTTCGAAATCTATTAAAACATTTAAAAATGATATGATACGTGTTCTCTGATTGGTAGCAAGTCAATTTTTGTATTGCGTTTACATATCTCCAATCATACACCGAAGAATATAACTCAGAGCATATTATTTCTTTATATGAAATATTTATGTGGTACTAATCGATCCTTCGACATGTAATAACCTGAATTAGAAAAAAATTACTTAAAATTTTACTTTAATAATTCAAATTGTCGTGATTGAATGGTTAAAGAAAAACGCATTCCCTAATTTTATATATACACAAACATTCAGTGCTTTATTTAGTTTAGCTACATTAATGTTCAGTTTTAAAACAGTGCTTGGACTATTTTGTGATGGCACTTGTAATTTTGAACCACGGTCAGATGGCTAGGGTGAAACCTTAGAGGTTATTCCTCTCTCCAAATTCCAGAGCATACCAGGGGAAAGGGTTAAGTAGTGACTGTCAATTAAAATTTTATTCAGCAAAGTGGTATTTAGGAATGAATATGAACAAGAATAATAAGCACTTCTATATGAGAAGTATAATTCTGCCTAGCTGAATATATATGATTGAAGAACATTTTAAGAATTCTCGATTTGTATGCTCCTTTTTTAAGTATGTTCATCTGATAAGAAAAGTCTCTTAAAACTAGGCTTTATTTGAACAATAATACTGAAGGAAGTGTTTTCTTTCTGTTCCTAAAGTTCTTTTTAGAGACCCTTGGATATATCGATAATTTGAAGATCTTACAATTTTCTGTTTTTTTCTTCTTCTGATATTATCAATTTATCTGATTGAATGTTAGGTTTATAAATCATTTCATAAGAAGCAGTTGCAATAAGTTTACACTCGTATTATGTATCGGTATGAAGACGTCATTGGAAAAAGATTTTTACAATAGGATGAGACCCTTGCACAGTATTAGAAGGACATTAAGATAGATAAGATGTATTGAGATAGATAAATAGGCCACGAACTATTGTATCAAGACCTTAGGGAGCAGTCTTGAAACGAAGCCACATTCTTTATCAAACAGGTCACCAGGGTATTCTTTACTTTGCCTTTTGTAATACAAATGAGGGCCAGCTGTGCCCAGTCCTTGGGGAAAGCCATACTATCCATGGCTATAAGAAAGCAAAAGAATACTGAGAATAATGTTAGCATCTAACAGAATTTGCAGCCCAGAAAATTGTATATCTATTATCCAACTGAATCCATTTATTTCTCATTTCTAAAATGCCTGTAGTGCTTCCAGAGTTTTGATATTCTGTTTCCTATATCTAAATTTGAGTATTCTCTATATTAAAAAAAAACAAATCATTTAAAAATAAACTCGAATATAAAGTTGCCTTTTACATGCACTGATTTATAAAATTGAAAAAATTCTTAAGAATTTTGTTTTGCATCAGGTCTTTGCATGAAAGGCAATTATGAATAAGTATTTGAAAATTACAAAATATAATTAATATCCAATCATTTCTTGCAAGAAAATGAGATATAAATGGTTATTAATCCTTTTTTTCTTACTTACTCTTTCGTGAATTTTACGAATAACAAATACTAAATTCGGCAAATATATTTAGAATTCAAAATTTTGACAAGTATTCACGTTTTAAACCTGAGACAGGAAAACCGATTTTTTAAAATTCCGATCCAGATTAATTTAAATTTAGTTAACATTTTGCCGTCGAAATTCAACTTTAATATAACTAAAAATGAAATTCGGTATCGGGAAGTAAATTTCCAAGCATTAAAATATTAAGGATTTAGATTTAGTACCTAATCATGAAAATAACATTGCAGATTTATATCAAAATTCGGTTTCTTTCGGTCAAAAATGTTTTCAAAAATCCATACTCGTTTGTTTGTTTTTTACTTTTCTCTGAATCATGGATTGCATTGTGAAAATAAAAATCGGAGCATTAAGGAGATTAAATGCCATATGGAGGTTCAAATTTTATATGCAAAGAAAGGATTTTAAAAAATTGCGGTGGAGGTTATACAAGAAAGGTTCGAAGATACTATTTTTGATTCTTATACACATTTTAGCTAGCTATCAGCCATAGAATTAATTGAACTATAAATCTATACCGTTTCCTTAAGAAAATGCAAGATACAAAAAGAAACGAATGTTAAATTAAGAATGATATATAAATCTGAAAGGTTTAAGAGGTTTTATTTGTATAACAAATGAACTGAATAAAAATTTATATCTTTTGGACCAATTATGGTGGTAAAGATGACGCCATAATGCTTTGGGCCATCCTAACGCTCATTCAATATGACTTTCTGCAGTTCTGTATTGATTATTGGCTTTCACTGCGATATTTTGAAACCTTAAAATTTCCCATATCGCTCTTTTTCTGCTCACTGAAAATGCTTGCAGAGTTCGAAAGAAGACCATTTGGTTATCCACTGGCTTAGTGTCACCTATCTTTATCCAATATTGAGTATGAGTATTAAGTGACTGGCAATGACACTTGGAGGGTAAAATTAGGAGTTTTTATTTTTAATGCATTTACAGTTTTCATTTTTCCAATAGTAAATAAAATATTATTTTGCAATTGAATAGTTTAAATTTCAAAGTATCAAGTTGATTTATTAAGCAAGATAGCACTTAACAAATACGATTCAACCCGATAGCAATACGAATAGCACTTAATGAAAATAATTTCAAAATTGGTTGAATTTTATTTGCTCTATAAAAAGGCTTGTAATACTTTATACGTTGCTACAAATCTTAAAAAATTAATATTATTCTTATGATTTATATGAATAATTGATACAGTATTGCACAAAAAAATCAACTTCTGTTACTAATAAAAACAAGCAATTCTCGGAAAAAAATAAAGTATTATTTCAAGTCACTATAAAGATTGTTTTATTTTACAGTAAAATATTTGATATTACTGTAAAATGAAATTATATACTAAATTATAATAATGAAATTAGATTAAAAAAATACTTATTGCAGAAAATATGCTGAATGAGATGAAGCAAACTTTTGAGTATGTAGCAAATAAAAAATGAAATGCAGAATTTTAAGCAAGTAAAATAATATTATAATTTTATGAATATATTTGTCAAATGAAAAAAAAATGAAACTTGTCAAGTGATAAACATTTAGTTTAATTTTTACTAAAATAAAAAATTTTTTAATTAATGTCTTTTATATTAAAGCTGATTTTTTTTTATCTCTATACACGTAAATGTACTAAGTGCTTTTAAATCATTCTGAACTATAAATTTGGGTATTCATTCTTTTACAGATTTATTAACATTTCTATTGATCCAGTCTGCAAAATTTATAATTATTATTTGCGATTTATACTCAATGCTGTTAATGAAGTGCAATTGTCAGGGTAAATAAAACGCCTTACAGAAAAATATTCATTGATAATTAATAGTTCATTACAATATCTGACATCAAAATAACAAGATAGTCAACATTTATGCTGAAGCAAATTAATATTACTCTAGCTATCTAATAAAAGGCATACTGACACCTGCTTTGTGTCCCGTTGGATTAGCAGAAATCATGAAATGAACCAATACTTAATGAAAGTGGAATCTCTGAAAGGATTCTGCCAGTATCATTTACGGAAAGGTGACATAGTGTCCTTGAATGTTGTCACTCTTGCCTGCGAAAGTAAAAGGCTCAAATTAAATTTGGGGACATATGTTTTCTTTTCAAAGCTTACAGAATCTAATTCTTAAAATAATCGCATTGGCTATCCTACAAATAATGTTCAGTATGCTCATATTTTGTTGTGCATTTTTGATCCTCCATATTGGTTTCTTATTCCATTTAAAATTAATTATGCATTTTGTAATAGTGATATTTGAATAATTGATTCATCTAGGTTTTTTTGACAATATTATATAAAAACCTTATATATATATATATATATATATATATATATATATATATATAAATTTGTAAATTTTAAACAGATTTATTTGCAAAAGAATCGGGAAGAAAAGAAATTTTAAAATTAATAATTTTAGAATACTAATTGTCTGTAAAGGAATTAATCCATAGATGTCAGTCTGAGAAATTCCTCGCCACGTCTTCAGACAATAAAGAAAATTAAAATAAAATTTCTGATGAAAAGTTAAAGTATTTTTATATATCTTTTAGATAAAAATTTTTTAAGTCGTTTGCACATGAGGGTTAAATTAATTCAGCATTCAGTTTCCCTGTTTTCTGCAATTGTAAAGTAGCTTACATAGTTTAAACTATAAAACGTATTATAACTACAAAAAATGTTTTTTTTTTCATCAAACCAATAAAATAGGTAAATAATTGTAATATATTGGAGCTAAATATGTCAATTTATATCACTTGGCTTCATGTACGCAAAAAGGACTTAGCGACCTTTTTCAGCCAATAGTGCTGAAAAAGTATATATACTGAAATCAATAAAAAAGACTCCACCATAATATGCCATTATTAAATGTAGAATTATGCTACTGACTTCGGACAAACGAAATTACTTAATGAGTGTTTTCATCTAATTAGCAATAAAAAAGTTTTTGTAAAGCAAAAGTTTGAAAAAATTTGAAACAATAGTTAAGTTTCCATAACTAATTAAAGAATGCTTAAATGCTTAAAAATAATAATTATTCATATGAATAATATTATAATACTTTTATGTAAATAAGATCTTTTATTTCTTCTCTGAAACTGAAATTAGAAAGCTATTTTTTGCGCATATTATTAGTCAGAAAATATTTTTCTGTAACTGTTATTTTCAATTCGAGTAAATTTCAAACTTAAGAAAATGAAACTAACAAGTGAAGAATAAAAGAAATTCTTTATCAATAAGATTTTAATTTTGAATAAAAAATTTCTTTGAAAGAATAATTATAAAAATGTTGATATTTTTATAAAGACTGACAACATTCCATTAACTTTTTTGTGCATAATATCACATACTTTTGCTTTTTTGTCGATATCTTTTATGTATTTCAAATTACTAAAAGATTTTAAAATGATATCTTATCTCTTTTATTTTAATAATGCAAACCATGTATGCAAACTTAACAATTTAAAGTTCTGAGATATTTTTTGTGTAACTTCAAAAATATATTTAGAGATTTAATGTTAGAATCTCACTTTTCAATCATTTGTTTGCAAACAATATTTAAGATAACTTTTTAATTGTTCAATTTACAATGTCTAATCCTTCATTTCTTTACAATCAAAATTTTTTGAGAATCCATGTCTAAACAAAATGTGCTAGAAAATTAGTTAAAAAAACATGATTAGTTATGTGACAAAATAATCTATTTAATCACAATGCTTAAAAGCAATTTAATTTATATCCAAATTTAAATGGAATGTTAACATTTCAGGCATATTATTGATTGAAAATGAGAAAACCTTGCAATCTTATTATTGAATTATGCTACGAAGGAATGAAAAAAATATCCATGCAATTTTATTCATTTTAATTTGGCATTTAAAGATTAAAAATGTTCACAATAGTGTCATTTTTATGCTTCAGCTACCTATGTACAGAAAACTGCAATTTTAATGTAAACATATAATATAATGATTAATCTGGCACAAGAATGAAAATTATTTTCAGAAAAATAATCCACCATTAAAAAATTATTTTTATCGTTAGAAGAATAAATCATAACGTAAATTGTAATTAAAACGCGGAATTACGCATTGCAAAAGTGAAAAATAATCATCATAATTGCACTAATAATTATAAGATTTTTCTTACATTTAGACCATTGAATAATCCCAGAAATTTGTGGGATTATTCAATGAAGGTAAATAATTGAATTTAAATATTTTATTGTGAAAGATAACTAAATTTTGCTTTTCTGGTAATTTTCTTGTAATACATGCAGACATGCATTTCCTTTAATCCTCTAGTTTTTTAATCTTATCAAGAGGAAAAAATTCTTTTTCAGTTTTATGAAAATTAATTTCAAATTATTACAAAAAAGCTACAGGCGAATTTAAGGTTTTGGCATTTTCATAATTCAAATATGCCTCATTATTTGTTGATATATTACTATAATCCAAAAAATTAGCAATTTTCCTTAAAAATTTAAATTCCTTTGTAAAAAGTATTCAAAATAATTCTCAAAATATCAATCCACAGTTATTAAATTTAAAAGAGAGTTAAATAACTTAATACAATGGTCAAAAGAAATTATCAATATTACTTGATGTATCTAGATCAAATATCTTTAGATTTCCTGAAACGTCCTCTCTTGTGTATCAATCAAAATATCTGTTAATTCATAATACATTATAATACAATTGCGTAATTTCAAGAATATTAAAATATAAAATAGAATGCATTTATATCGTCACACGTTAAATTTTAATTAGCTGTGGTCTGGACTTCATGATCGGAGGGCTCTAGGTTCGAAACATGATTCAACTGCATTATTATCTGGAATGATAAGACAAAACCTTCAGAGCTGCACCTATTATCTACATGACTGTGTTTAAAATTACTAGGCCATATATTATTACTTTTATTTTTAATTGAGTATTAGTGCAACAAAACAATACTAAGTAAATTTTGCTATTTTTTAATGATATTTTAATTTCAATCATGTATTTACATAAAGGCACGTTTAATAAAAAAGTTAAAATTTTTAATTTACTAACATTTCTATACAAGGAATATCTTACTTTGATGTGAACGAAAGAATATATATGTGTGTGTGTGTGTGTGTGTGTGTGTGTGTGTGTGTGTGTGTGTGT
>JAPMOQ010056242.1:1542997-1603327 GCA_026543055.1 Argiope trifasciata
TGTGTGTGTGTGTGTGTGTGTGTGTGTGTGTGTGTGTGTGTGTGTGTAAACTAATTTGGCTACATTATTTGGCTTAAAAGCAAACACAGTTTACAAGAAAAATTTAAAGAATAAAAATATGACTTTATTAGCGTTATGATTAATTGCAAGTCGGATAAAACAAATCACTTTTTTCAAAGGATTGAAAGCCGTCATGAGATCAAATAAAAAATATTATTACAGATTAAAATCGCATTACGAGCAAAAATAAGTCTACGTAATGTTTCTCTAAAGTGCTAATTTTGATAGGACATAAATCTTAAAAATGTGAGAAGTCATATACGAACCTCTCAAAGCTCATAAGCTTTAAAAGAAATTTCCAATCGATCGAAATCCCAAATTGTACTTAAATTTTTCTTTAACACTTTTAGAAAGAAACAATATTTAACTTCAAAGAAACTTCGAAATAAAGAAAAATTCTGGATATCATCCATCTTAATCAAATCCTCTTCAAATCACTTTTCTTCTGAGTAAACAGAAAGAATTATTATTTTTTTATATTTTAAAGGTGGGCTTTTCCTTTTAAATTATGTAACAAGTCTTTTACCAACTTCGACTGAACTTAACTGCCTTTTCAATACTCGAAACACTGTAGAAATTTATTCCGATACATTAGAAGTAGCAATACCACTTGAGAATACGTCTTTGCTTTGAGAAAAAACTGAATTATTATGTTAAAACGAATAGAAAAGACAAATACTGCAAGTTAATGCGCTTTAAAAAAATATGATTCGGAGGTGGTTTTAGATACATATTGAATGGAGTAACTTTTAAACCTATGTTCGGTTTTAATTAAATGCATGAAATGTTTGATTTTTTTATGTCTGAAAGCTTTAGAATTTTTAAAAAATACTATATTAGAATTAAATTTATGACATTAAATTTCTCGCTGTTAAATAAAGAACTTAATGGATTTGAATTTATTCAAGTAGCTTATTGGTAATAAAAGTCAGTACTTGTTAATTTTCTGGCCGACGTGACACTTTGGAAAGAAATGCAAATAGTCACCAATTATATTGGCATTAACGATAATGTTACGTGGCGGTCTCGGCATATATATAGTTTAGTTTAATGATATTTTAATAAATTGAAAACTGCCAAGTAAATACTAAAACCATAAAAATAAACAATCTCAATATTTATCTCTTAAAAATCAGGAAAAATAGCGAGACATTCACTGTACCGATTGAACTATACCAATAAATAAATAAATTACGTAGATACTAATTGAATAATAAGTTTCCTATATCTAGCAAATATCTTGTTTGTTTACAGGTTAAAATATCGCAGATATTTGCACAAATATTAAAGGTTTCGGTTTTTCTTTTCCTTTGATACCTAGTCACATTTAAAGAATAAGGATTATTGTGTAAAAAAATATTTTATAATTAGTAGATTATAATAAAGCTTAAGCAAAACAATTATAAATCCATATATTTTTCACATGAAAACTAAATGAGTTTGGAAAATTTATTCTTCAATTTATCATGCTATACATATGCAAATTGCTCATATATGCCATGCTATCTAAAATTTGAATTTTAGTTTTAAGCTGAAAATCGATAAAAAGAAGGATATATCATACCATTTAATCACATATCCTATTATCTGAAAACTTTTAATAACATGATGATGTTTTTTTTCTATCATGAAATATTAATGCTTGAATAAAAAAAAATCTTTCAAATGTAAAATATAAAATTTTATATTTGCTATTTTTTATCCATATCATTTAAATATGTATAGAATTGTATTACTAGCATTTTATAAAATGATGTTGCTATTTTGATTAGAAGGAAGATAATATTTTTATTTTTCTTAATATATAAAACAGACAGTATTTATACACAGTAATTAGTTGTCTAATTATATATTAAAGTCAATATTTCGCTTAAACAAATTTGATTGTTATTGATTATTTTCAAAAAAATATTAAAATTTAAGAATTAAAGAATTAAGAATTAAAAGAATTAAACTAATATTAAATTTTCACATCAACTGATTAAATTTTAGATCAATATATGATGTTTTTTTGTTTTTTTTGATATTATTTGAAAGAAATCTGCAATAAAACCTCAAAAATGTTAATGCCTCTGATATATTTTTTGAAGTAAATATACGTTTACTTATTTATCGCTTGAGTTACAATAATTATTTTTTAATAAAGTAGTAATTGAATTAGATTTTTCAAACCTCAGGGATAATAAAAATTTTAAAAAATATACATTTAAATTTTTAGATAATTTTTTACTCCTCAGTTTTTTTAAATGCTAATTCAGACGTAAGAAGAATTTTGTACTGTTAAATTATTTTTGATGTTTCATAAAATTATTAATGAATTTTATAATTGAATAGATATCATAATGCTCTGCTGTTTGAAAATTATAATTCAAATTATAAATTTCTTCACTAATTTACAACTATTTGAATAAAATTACAGCTTTCCTTTGACATCGGTATTAGTTTGCAATTAAATATATATGTTTATCATAAATTATTATCCGATTACTTCCACAGTAAATGACAAGATTTTTAACATCCCTATTTAGGAATTTCAAAATTATTTACATTTTCAAAAATAGTTTTTTTATATTTTTTTAAATAAATTGGTTGCATGAAAAGCGTTTTCCAGAAGATTAGTAATGCAACATAGATAGCAAAAACAATGAAATGAAACCCATTTTGAAAATGCCAACATCCACTTCTTGTTTTGTACTTAGACTTTGGAGATATCTAAACATAAACGATTTGTGAAGTGGTTTGAGTATGGAATGTTTTTCCCAAGATGAAAAAATCTTTATATCTCACATATTACAAGAACCTTTTCCAGTAAATACCCCAAAAAAGACCAAAACGATAATGCATTGTGTAAGTAAGAATCGACGCTGATACTAAAATGTGTCTTTTAGGGTAAACCGTTTGAATACTTTGCATCAAAATATTCAACGAAACTAATGTCTCGTAAAAACGTTTATGTTTACAATAGCATTTTTGCCTGTAAAATCACTGCTACTGAAGAAAAGATGCTGCATTATAAAATATGAACTAGTTATAACTTAAAGTGTTTGCTATGAAGTATTTCAATAGTATGTATCTTTGTCTGTCTTTGTTGATATTCTGTTATCTGTATTAAACCAGTACCAAACCATATATTTAGTCTTAATGTAAAGAAGAAAAATTATTTCTTCTCTCTCTCTCTCTCTCTCTCTCTCTCTATATATATATATATATATATATATATATATATATATTCTAGTAATCTTCAATCATTAAGTAAGTACCAATAAAGAACCAATTTCATTTCTATTTTCTATCATAATTGTAATTGTGATTTGGGAAACAGATTTTTTTATAAAAGAATTCAGTAGTTCCTTCATTGAATCAAGTCTATGAAATAGTTTTAAATCCAACACATATCTAAAATTGATAGAAAACTGCAAATATGATTTTTAATTATTTATATGAATTATTATTTCGATATGCTAAAAATTTGAAACAAATATATATTACCTAAATAAACGCATCCATTCCATCTAAATAAATTAAATTTATTTTTATATTCATAATAGCGCTTTTATTTTTCATATAAAGAATGTAGGCATTATAACAGTATTTCAGTATAGAATTTCTTTTAACAAGGTAGATAGTTATGAAGCTGGAATCGCATTCGAGAAGATTATAACTTTAAAGCAATTAATAGTATTGCATTCCAATGACTATTAAAGCTGAATTTTTTTCACATAATTTTCAAAATAACATGAATTTATTGTAATTATCAATAAGGAAAAACGAATATAATTCTCTAATCAGCTATCATTTTAGTAAAAACGGTTTAAAAAATATCAAGAAATTGCAATGTATGCATTTATTGCAAAAACACTTCTTTATTAATTCTAAATAGTTTTTTATATAATATATATTTTATTATGGTAAGATAGGATCAATAATTTTTGCATAATTTTTCAATAATTTAAATGAACAAATGTCATTAAAAAAACTAAAAAGTTGGTTATAATTATTAAACAGCCCGTTGTTGAATGAATCCTTCAAAAGTTGTCTGTTGTCTAAATTATATAGAAATGAACGCAAGCGCTGTCAATTACTGTTTTTATTTCAGCTGTGTCTATATTAGCTAATGTATTTACAATATAGTTTCGGTATTTATTCTTTAGTTAATGCATTTATTTATTTCATTGATTATTCAGTATGGATTTTAAATGATTCCGATGGAAAAAAAAAATATTTTTCCTAATTATTTTGAATATATATGTAATGAATGTTACTATCTATAAACCACAAATAAAACGAACTCATAATTTTTGTCTAATGATGATGTCGTTACTATAGAAAAGGGGCGCAGTAGCTTTTGAGGGTAAAGAACCCTAAGCACCCGCGGACAGAAGTTTGACTTCTAGGCCAAATGAAGAGCAGACACACATATATTTACACAATCCCCTTTTTTAAAATGGAGGGCTTATTCACGCACATAACTGATACAACAGGGAAGAACAGCCATGCCCGAAACAGGAATAAAACCCGGGAAGCCCAGATCACGGGAAGGGCGCTTGTTCAATAACATTTTCCAACCAGGACGCCAGCTTAATTTTTATCTCAGGAGTTGATTTGATAACTTTAAGAAATACTTTTGGAACTTTCCTAATTTATTCGACAATTTCAAACTGCAATATAATTTTGCATTTTAAATTTCATTTACTTTCCCATTTAAATTTTGTCATTCAAAATTTCAGAATTTGGTGATGTTCATAAAATTGTATTTGCTTATTAAAAAAAAATAAAAAATAACGGATTTTTTGAGAGAAGCAGTAATTTTTATAAAATGTTTCCAAGTGTTGTAAGAAAGCTATTAAAATTGTTTCATAAAGTGGTAATATTAATAACAAGAAGAAGATAAGAGATAATATAAATAAGAGAGAGCAATTTCGTACAATTTACATGGTACAAATAATATAAGCATTAATAAAGTTTTTTATGTGTTTAAGTCAATAACTATTTAATATAAAAAATTGAAATATTGGTATAATTTTTGAGAACCCCCCACCATTTTAAGCACTGAAAACTGGCATTTTAGTGATAATAAAAAATTCTACGTAATCAAAAACAAAAAGGATAAAAAGTTAAGTTTAAATAATTAATTTCCGCATATATTTGTTTAATTTTCATATTAAAACTGGCTAAGCTTAACCGATTTCTTGGTAGTTCGGGTATCAAAATATCACACCAAGAATATCTATTGACATTCTGCATTAAAATATTCTTATAACATGATGTTCGAATAAAAATATTTCAATGCATTTTAAAATGATATTATCATATACCCAAGAATATTACTCAAGTTTTACCAGTTTTTTCTTCAATACTTCAATAATAATGTTGAAAGGATTAAAGGAACAGTATTGAGATGCGTATTTCCTTTAGACAGGCGTCTCTCCTTTCCATTTCTAAACTGAATAACAATATTTTTTTTAAATCCTACTTTCAATTTTCCACTGCTTATTTTGTACATATTTGAAACCATTTTACTTTGCAAATTTCTATCACTTCCTTTTCAGCATTTCCATTTCCTATGTCAAAAAACTGATATTCCTTTGCATGACTTGCTTTCTCATCATAGATTAAAAGCCACTTTTTCATGTTTTCCTTTCCTTTCACTATTTGTTGAAAATTTGTAAGGTGCAACTCTCTTTGAACCCTGGCGAAAATCTGCTTTTCAGACTTACGTCTTCAAAATTCTATATTTTTCTCCATTAGATAGTTTTCAATTCAGAAGGCAGAGCTCTATATTTTATATACATGATATAAGGAACATATTTCATATATTTTTGCGTCTTCAATTATTTTCAACGATATTCGTTTACTATAGAATTCCATATATTTGAATTTAAATATAAATCATAAATGCAAATAAAAATAGAAGACGCTTCATATTTGAAATAAAAAACCAAAAACTTCTACCAATCATAGAAACTAATTTTTTGCTATATGGATTTTCAACACTATTCTAAAACATTTTATACCTTTTTTATTTTGTTATAAAAGTGATTTTTGTAAAATAAATTACTAAGTTTGAACAAATTTATTTTTAACTTTTTAATATTGCTGACTACTTCAAACATGATATTTTAGCCAACATCATCTTAACACTTTATTTTTAAAGTAAAGAGGATGGATTATTTAAATTTCATTGAAAATATATAATTGCTATTTTTCTCAAAATATTTCATTGTAAATATAACAATTAATGAGAGAACATTAGACCTTTAAATTAATATTAAATATTAAGGGATACTTGTATTAGATACATATTAAAATTCTAAACTATCAAGAGTTTGATAAAGGGTAAAATATCAAGTTGAATATTTAGTCAGACTTAATGGTGAAGAATGTGACGTGAGTAGTAAAATTGAGAACGCTTAATACAATAAATAAAGTGAAGGTGTATAATAGGTAAGTGTCATCTGCTTAAAATTTTGTAATTAATTTGTTGTGAATCAATTTCAAATTAATGCAAAAGGGTTTTCATTATCCGATTTAAAAGGTAAAAGCATTACAATGAATATCTTTCATAATGCTGTGATTTTAATATGTGTAGAAATTTATAGCAGTACAAAATCTTTACCTTCATTCATTAAAAGAATATTTAATATTTTCAGCTTAAAACCGAAATGCAAAAATAAAATTCAAGAATAAATATATTATATTTGCATTATGCAGATTTCATTCTACAAAAAAATTTTTCAAATATATATACATATTGAACAAATGAAAATTCTTTTAGCTTCATCTTAGAATATATATACTATATAATGCACTGTTTTATTCACTAACCTAAATGCGCATTAATTGTAGGAAATTTTCTATCCATTATAATAGAGCTGTGGTAAGGAAATGACTTGTTTATATTATAGATTTTAGACATACAGAAATTTATCTACCAGTAAAACAATCATTTTATACTTTCAAAACTGACAACTCTCTTTTTTTTGCCTGATATTGTTATGCGTATAAAAAACAACAAGTAATTCTCTTATTTGATGAAATGCTTAAATCAAAATGCTCCCTTTATAAATAAATCCTACTAACATCATTATTTTCATTACTAACATAATTTTCATTTAAAAATAATTATTCTTCAAGCCTAATTTCCAAGACATCAATCCTTTTTTAATTCTGCTAAAAACTACTAAATTTATTTTCTTGAACATTCAAATCAATGAGGAAGAATCTCAAGACGCATTTCCAAAGCATTTATAACTTGAAGCTTTTAATACATTAACATTGAATTATTTCCTTATACTGGACAAAGTATCCCTCCACCTTGCAGAAAAAAAATTATGTTTTTAAGTATAAATTACATTACTCAACATTATTGGTTTTCAAATGTGCTTTTATCTTTGTTAAAAGGCCGACTTAGAAACCATTTTACTTGAGGTCTGATATTTAAACAAAATTGAGAATTACTCCACTAATTCGATTGTAAGTTTTCAAGTAAGAATGAAATAGTAAGACACTTTTTTAGGATCCGTGGAAGCATTCAAGCAATTCAGAGAAAATTCTTCAACAGATTCTAAAATTCTACTAAAACAACAGCTTTCTGAATGATGGATTTAAATTTTTTTCAAGGCTCATTTAAGAATAAAGTTTCTTTTTAAATTATTAATTTTTATAAAACCTGTGTAGTTTCTATTTTACTACCCAATATGCAATAGATATATGTAAGAATGAAATCATAAATAAAAGATTAAAACTTCAGAAATTTTTAGATTAAGATGCTTAATTTAATTTTTAAATAATTTTTATTCCCTTAAATATAATTTAAGTGAATGCAAA
Source organism: Argiope trifasciata (assembly GCA_026543055.1). Taxonomy (NCBI): domain Eukaryota; kingdom Metazoa; phylum Arthropoda; class Arachnida; order Araneae; family Araneidae; genus Argiope; species Argiope trifasciata. The sequence goes on from JAPMOQ010056242.1 coordinate 1,550,885, forward strand.
CTAAACACATTGTTATTTGATATCATTATATTTTTAAGGACCTGTATACAAAAAAATACATTTTTTGACATGGAAATTATAAATAAATATCATACGACTATAGTTATTTACTGAAAATAAGTTTATTTTTATGAATAAAATTTGTATGTTGAGGCTTCAGTAAGAAATATTTTGTGTAAAGATGATTCTTCGAGTATAGAATAAAATTTATAATGTTAACGCAAATCAGATAAAATAAACTAGTACATTCTGCAACAGAAAGTTGAAAAAAATGATGTTTTTTTCATCATTTATATGAACTAACTTATTCATAATATGTATGCACTTTTTATTTATTTAAAAAAAAGATATTAATCATCTTCCTCGTCATCTAAAAGTCCCAGTTTGAGCACGATTATTATTCATCTGTGAGGTGTGTGAATATTCTCCTTTGTAAAAGGGCCCTGTATAAATGTATGTGAAGCATGAATATCTTAGAAGCAGTCTTGGTAGTAGATGATACTGAAAATATTGGGAAGATCCTTCGGCTTAAAGTTTATGATTTCGTCAGTGGGCACAACTGCCACATAAAATAACAACAACGACAAAATATATCAAATTAAAAAAAATGTAATATCCGTAAGAAAATTTTACAGAAATTTAATAGTAGAACTCGATTTATCATTAACTTTCTTTTCTATTATTAGAATCAAGTGTTTAAAGTAGATTAAATATAGATTCATCAATTAAAATAGCCAATAAATGTTTTATTGTAGAATTACTAAAAATTGATATATAAATCTTTAGAAGAGATATTTGAAAATCCTTTGTTTATTATTAGAATTACAAATAATGTAAATATATTTCTTAATTATACTGATATATTATTAATAATTTTTCATTTCTCCTTCTCACAAAAATATAATTCGAAGTTGGGTAATAAATCAGAAAATACTTATGACATCGCTGATTCGTAGAAAAACGTAGCTTTAACATATCCAATAAAATGTAGCCAAACCCTTTTTAATGCGTAAAAAATGATTATTAAATTTATATGATTCTAAAATAATACTTTCATTAATTTTATTTCATCAAAATGCTCCAATGCTAGCGATGCAAATGATAAAACTTCAAAATGCCAACGATATTTCAAATTATTACAACATCATTAGTCTCTCAATCATAAAGAGACTTATACCATTCGCATCATTTTTCCTTCACTATAGAAATCAGTGTAATATTATTTGATTCCAATGCATCACTTCCAACGACAGATCATAAATCAAATAAATGGATTTTTTAGGGATGAAATTATATTACTTTAGTTTGACACTCATAAGAAAATCTAAGAAATCCCTCGAGGTGAAGTCGGAATAAAGTTACGCTTGGCTCGATTTAAAATTCTGATATGCTAAGCCCGAAAGATATTGCATCGATATTTCATTCTGTTGGAAAACGGTTGTGATATATAAGGTAGCAGGAACAATAAAATTTTCAAGTGGTGAAATATGGATTTAAAAAGAGAACCATTCTTCTTTCATTTTACAAATGGTTCTTAATTTTTCCTTCTGTTTTAGGAAGCCTTTCAGATGATACAGAATTTCATACAAAAGTGGTTAGATTTTTAAGGACATGAAACTTTTAGAAAGTTCATTTTTCAGTTATAAATGTTTATTCATTATAACTGTCTATTCTCTCAGATTCTAAATATTTATTTATTTTTGTAGCATTTCTCTGACTGATGTTGTGTAAAAATATGCTCATCTTGATTATGAGCTGAAAATTATCTTCCAAATCAGATTCGATTTTTTTTCTGTTAAATGTAATCAGATTTTTGTTAAATGATACCTTTTTTGTTCAATATCTTTTCTTATAGTTTATGAAGATTTTTGTATCTTGTTTAAGATTCTTTTCCGGACGGATGGTGCATAATTATGTTTTATCGCTGATTATGAGTTTGTTGGATGTTGTATCTGAAATTTTACTTCTCTCAATCTTTCAAGTTGATTGATCTCAACTGATCTAATGGATTAAATTATTGCATTGTCCTATTGCCTCACAGCAAAAGTGACCAACTAAAATCTGTTTATATAAAAACAATTATGTATTTTTCTTTCTGCTTTAAGAAAAAATTCTGATGATTTCAGATTTCTACACAAAGAAGACGTTACATTTGGAAGTTATGAAAGTTTTAGAAATTGCATCTTTCAGTTTCTTTGAAATATTCTTCTATTCTTACTAATTATTAACATTTATTTATTTTAACTAAACTCTTTCTTTAACTGATATTGGATAATTAACTTTTAATCTCTGGTTATGAACTGAAATTCATATGCTGTATCAAAAGTCACCAAACTTTCACTTCTCTCAAACTTTCAAGGCAGTGGATCTCTATTGATATTAAATATTAAATTATTATACTATTCTATTGTATGATAGCGAACATAACTTATAGGATAAACGATTTAAAGACAAAAGCCCATCCAAACTAGAACATATAATATTGAAAACAAATTTAAAGAAAATAAGAAAAATCTTTCTTTATTAATTGCAAAATTTCTGTCTTAACAGAAATTATTGAATAACATTTAGGTAAGATATGAAAGTCAATTAAGAGTCTTTCTTGTTTTCTGGGTTTTGTTCAGTTGGAATCTTGAAAATGAGTAAGCATCAAGAAAATTATTACTTTCAGGAATTTTCAAAGTTAAAGGGGACTTATTAAAAAAACTTATTCCTTTACCTTTCTTTGTGTGCGAAAATTTGAAGTTTTATTTTTAGTTAGTTTAGATGTTTACCATTTGTGGGTTGTTTTTGTTCGCAAATATCGTTTAAATAGCCTTAATAGTACTTTTCTAAGCAACAGTGAATCCGAAATATCCGAATTTGAAATTATTTTATTGAAATCCGTCTCATGAAAATGCTGTGACTGAAAAAAGAATAATATTGAGAAATTCTAAAAAATGAAAAGAAAAAAAAAAGAAATATTTATTATGTTAGAAAGTATATTTAATATTTATATTATTTGATGTCTCTTTTATTAGTTGTTATCGATTTATAGTTTGGATTCAAAAATGAATTCTGGTTAATTTAGAGCAATAAATTTCCAGTGCATCTGTTTTTTAGTTATTTGAGTAATAATTTTTGCTCCTATTATAACTACTCCTTTTTAAAAAATTGCAAATGATTTCAGTTTCAATTTTTCAAACTTAAGATACATTCATTTGTATGTCCAATACCAGGTGTAGTAGTTAAGTCAGAGGTATATTAATGTGAACATTTTCTTGAGAGATATATTTAGATGAAAAGCAATGTTTTTTTAATTCAGATTATTTTCTATATTCTAAGTAAGTTACCAGTTCAAAATATTTGAAATGCAGCTAAAAACATTTTCTCTTTGTTCTCCTTATTATGTTATATATATTACGTAATTAACAAGACAATTAAAACTTAAACTTATCAGTTAAATCCTTTATTGGAACATGCATAATTTGGGAATAAGAAAAATGAAATATAATAGCATAAATAAGAAAAAATATTCCAATATTTAATTGAGTTAATATAAATATTTATAAATCAAGTGCTATAAAATGTCAGCCTGGAAAGACAACTGCTATTATTATACTCCCAATTGAAAATGATTCAGAATCCTTGTATTTGAACTCACCAACTGGATTCTGCGCCGAAACATCCAAGTTTAAAAAAATCATGTCTACTGTTTTTTTCCCGAGAATCTGAAATAAAAATTAATTGAAATGTGTTGAGTTTCCGAAAATACTCTATTTATAATATGCATAAATTAACATATCCTTTATATTCAATTAATTCTTCATTTACTGGTTTGCAATAATGTTTGTGATCAGATTCACAAAAGAATTAAAAGTTGCTACTCTTGCATAGAGTTGATTCATGTTAGGGTATAAGAAATAACGTATGGAAAATAGTGTTAAGGCACCTTTAGTTAAATTAATGGTTACAAATGCTTCACTAACAAACAGGAGAATTTCATTCCATTTTAAGCTGGGTAATGTACCCATTCATTTCAATTAACTTTATGTACAAGTGATTAATCCATACAAATTATAACACAAGCCATTAGCGTTAGTGATATAAGCACAATCAATCTTTCTGTAGAGTATTCGAGAATATTTCATTCCTAACAATGAAGCAATCGCTGGCCTTGAAAGAGCATTTGTATTTGAAACAAAGCTCTTAAAGTTTTGTTTAATTTTAATGTGTTAAGCACATTTCTAATTAAGCACGAAATCCTCGAATGATCTCTGGAGAATACAATTAAATGCGCTTTGTAAAGTTTTGCTACAGTTCAATTATCATTCCTGCTACTGTGTTCGAATTGATCTGATTTATTATTTGCAAATCGAGCGTAAATAAAGAGTTTTATTAAGAAAAATGATGCAGATTGTAATGAAGTTGTAACAATGGTAAATCAAATATTTATGCAATATAAAATTATGCCTTTGCTTGATAAAACGAGCAATATGAAATTAGGCCCGTCGAATTATATTTTGAATTTGTATTAAACATTTAACATCTTTTGTAACAAGATACTGAAGGAAAATATTAATGCTATTTGATTTAAATTAAATCTCGTGAGCATAATTTAATGGTCATGATTCTCTCAAGAAAGTATATTTAAGTGTCAGATGATGATAAATATTATGTTCGCCTTAATAAAGTCTATTTTAATGTCCATACTCTGTTTACTGAGTAAAAGAACACTTTTGATTGAATAAAGTCCCATGTTATCGTAGCGCTATTAAAACCTTAAACATCAAATTCATTTACACTCTGACTTTTTGGGAATTTAATTGCAAACCATGAATAAGTAACAAAAATGAACTTTCTTATTTTGCATTGCATATTTTAAACTAATATCGTCTGACATATTGTTAGCGCGTCTTCCCCGTAACCTGTGTTCGGTCTTCGTTCGGGCTTAGTTGGGGGCGTATTTAGGCCTTTGAGACGTTTGAAAGAGCACTCCTGTAAAAAGGGGTTGTGCAAAAGTTTGCGGGAGTGCAATCTTGATATTAGCTACAATTTAGACTTATGCACTTTGATTCTCAAAGGTCATTAATCTCAGAAGCTACAGTTCATTCTCTTACCTTCGTAACGTGAACATGACATCATCATCTTTTAAAATTAGATTGAATTGTCTTATGATTGAAAATTCAATAAATATCAAAACTAACAAATTATAGTGAAACTTAATCACTAGATTAAAAAAATTATATTTTTAAGTTTTAAAATAATGAATGAAATATTTTTGTAACTATCATTTCTAAAATTATTCTAGAAAACGGTAAAACCGTTACATTTCCACAATATCATTGGATTTTAAACTAAATAATTTTTTTCAATGCTAAGAGTAAAAAACTGACACCAATGAAATCCAGTAGGGTTAAGTCAAATAAATTGCGTTGTATATAACTTTAAAATATGTAAGCTTAATATCCTTTATAATTAGTGTAGGGATATTAAGTATATAAAATATACTTAGTATATCTTATGTACTTAATTAGTATATAAGTATATTATTATGTTAGAAAATAAATATATTATATAGGTATATAATATACTAATAATTAGTATATAATATATTTATATACATATTAATATTGATAGATATTATTACATATATTTTTGTATAATTATTTTTCTTCTTAGAAACTTCATGATGAAGTTGAAATAGATTACTTTTATAAGTGGTCTGAATTTGAATTAGAAAAAGACTCATTACTTATTATAATACAATGAAGTGAATTTATCTGCCGAAAATTATTTTTCTCGCATTGGGAGCTCTTCTTCGGTATTTATATATACAAGAAGTGGAACAGGCCTTATGCTCTTTAATAAATTAGCAAAACATAATAATGTATATGTAATGTTAGCGCCAATGATAGGATTGTGTTATTGGTTATTATTATTATTATATTATTGATTTTAGAATTTCTGCATTAGGTTATTATAATTATTATTATAATAGCATTATTGATATTTGAATAATGGAATAAATAGTTCCTTATTTCTTATTTAGTTTATGTAGCTTATAAAAGATGCATTCATTTCCTATAAAAACAGTATAATAAAAATATTATATAAAAGAGAATTATTTCAATTAACTTCAGACGGAAATATTATAAATAAAGGGGAGAACAGCAGTGAGTTTCTTTTCCTTCATTTTTATAAAATATTATTTTTTGGATTCGTAACTTTTTTTATACAATTGTTTTGATTTACGGATTATTAAAGAGCACGTGTAAATTATAATTTAAACCAATTGTTAGTATATTAAGTTTAATTCAAATGATTTGGAATACTGCAAAATAATCCTTAGAAAATCTAACCAAAATAATTATTTACAACAATGCTTGCATTTGATTCATTAGAATTCAATGTGACTGTCTAAAGGATAAAAATAAATCAGTTCCATCAAATTAGAATAAATTCTGCCGTCAGCATGTAGCAGTGCTCTTAATAAATAACGATAAATCTTAAAGATAGATCTGCGAGCCATTAGCGGGCACATTAATCTAAAAAATAATATTTACAAGATCTACAACAGTATATTCAAAATATTGCTTATTATGAAATACTTTAATGTTTAAGGGATTAAAAAAAATAAGGTTTAAAAGTTATACATTCATAACTCTTACTTATTTTAGCTTTTATTAGGTTAAACCTGAAAGTTGCATGAAAGTGTAGATTTCCAAATCTCAAAGCTCGTCTTTAAACTAACTTTTAACACTGCATTAATATTTTACAACTTAGCTGTAGTGAATCTCTTTGTTTTATGACGCAATAAACACCCTCTCATTAAACAAACAATAAATTCAACAAACATGACAGAAAATGCTGAAGGACAGAATATTCTATTTCTATATTTATTAAGATATTTCTTTCTATAATTATTTTCTTCCTATATTATTTCTATATTTCTTTCTATATCTATTTCTATATTTATTAAGATTTATTATCTATCTTTTATTAAGAGCTATTAATACGCTATCAAGAATGCATTTAATTTTAATTACCCTATACATTATTTATATTAATCATTCTGAAAAAGTCTTATTTTCTGGTTGATTTCATAAGCTAGGGGTACATCATAATCACTATAATTTGCTCTTTTTATGTAATCAATATTATTTGAATTAATTCTTAAGAAATAGAAAATATAGCTAAATTAATATGTAGTTAATTCGTCCACCCATTTAAATATAAGTGAACAAAAGATGAAAAATTGTAGCGTAACCGTGTAATTTATCTTCAAGAGGAATCTCTTTTATTTGAAACGTCGGTGAATGAAATTTCGTGAACATGTCGAATTCGAAATCAAAATTTCGTTAAGTTTAATTAGCAAAAGTTTGCTTTGAACTACTTTTACAGAGAAACAGGTTCAACTTGCGAAATGTATCTTTTTGATCTTTGACTTTACGAATTTAAAATGTTTCAGTTTAATTGCAGTTAGGCATCCGAGTTTATACTTTCATCGAATCAACTAAACGCGACCAATTAAATTTCATTCAGGATGCCGTAAGATTAATCATGTCACTACTTGAAACGCTTTATTTTAATTTTCAATGTTATTAATTTAAAATCTAAATCATTCTTTACTTTAATTTTTACTGGAATCAAATATTTTCAAAAATAAATATTAATTTTGTTAAATGTATGTAAATTAATTAAGGTATCCAACTACGTTTAAAACACTGATTATCAACCACATTGGCGATTTCTTAAAAAATCATATTATTTCTTGTAGTTCAACCTTTTATCCTCCCAAAACAGTTTATCTTTTATTAGAAAAGGAAGGCATGAGCTATCATCCAGGGTCACATATTTTCCAACTAAAATTTGTATTTAACTTCAATTTTCTCAAAAGTTTAATTTTCATAAAATTTCTCCAGCGTTTACTTGATATCCTCAAAACTAATAGAGTTATTTAAGTAAACATTTCATCGTGTGTTTTAAATAATATGGGTAGTAAAATGAGTCAAGAGTTTTATCATTGGTGAAATACTTTTTCATTTATAGGTGTTTTTAGAAAAAATAAGTTATCAATTTATGGTAAAAATGTATATATACGTATATTTTTACACATAGCATTTTGGCATCTCAAAATTTTTCTTAGCTTTTGGTTCATTTCATTCATCCTTCTATTCTATAACTTTTGTGCGAAAAAAAAGAGAAGATGTCTTTATTACAATTTTTTTGTAGAATATAAATAATTTTAGTTCAATTTTATTAAAATTTACTACAAATTTCCTCCTTCCTCGAAATATATTTCCAAATAATTGTTTTTCTATTTATACTGTTTATTATTGACAATACATCTAAAAACCAAAAATAGTTTCTAAAAATCCATTTTTTCGATACTCTTCCTTCGAACGTAGTCAGATATCTTCATGATGCTTATAATTTGCAGTACTGCTAAGCACATTTCTGGGATTTACATATTATATTTTCATTTGTTAATCATTTACATGTTTGGATGTCAATGTGAAATTTAATCGTTCAACGTTAACTTTTATGTATTTGTATAAATTTATCATATAAAGTAAACAAATATATATATATATATATATATATATATATATATATATATATATATATATTGTATTAAAGTTTAAATAAATATTAACTGATGATATAAATAGAGATTTCAGAATCAGAAATTAAAATATTAATAAATATAGCTGAATAAACCTATTTAAATAATTAGAATACTAGTAAGTTCAAATGATGTTATAACATAACTTTACATATAAAATTATTGGAATGAAACATTGACTTGTCCTTGATTTGATGCAGTTATTTTACTGCAAGGTGTATATAAGGGTAATTACTGCATGGATATGGACACATCAGCAGTGCAATTTTGCTGATTTACATATTATATTTTCATGAGATAATCATATAGCTATTTATCATTTAATATGAAATTTAATTTTAAAATTTATTAACTTTTGTATCTTGGTATAGAATATTTATATCAAGTCAACGCCATTATATATTTTTCATATTAATGGTTAAATAAATATGAAGAATTTCTATAAAAAAGAAATTTTAAGGGTCAGAAATTAAAATATTAACAAACAAAACTGAATAATAGCTTTTTAATGTATCAAATTGGAGGTGTAATCCGTACTATCAAATAATATTAGGTGTAATCAGTACTACTAAATAACATCGCTTCTGAAATTATAGAAATGAAACTTTGTCTTTATTTTCCTACAATTATTCTTTAACAGTATGATGTAGACCATGACAATTGCTGTCGGTATTGCATTGAACATCGGTAAAGATTTGAAAATAATTAAACTTAAATTTATTTTCATATTAGCAGCAAAATACACTCGACTTAATTAATTTACAGAAACCGGAGAAAACCAAATAAAATAAGAGTAAGGAATTATATAGAAAATCTGAAAAAAAAGCTAACAGTTTATTATATTTCATTTGAAAATATTCAGTTTTTTTCAGATTTTGAAATTCATTTAACCAAATTTGTTCACTTCTTTGAAAATTCTTTATATTTATTACTTTTCGTTAGCACCTTAAGTATGCGATTTCTTTAAAAACGAATTTTTATTAACAATAGCAAATATTATTATTCAATAATATTTTCTATACTTATAATAAAGCTCAATGTGTGTGTGTATGTGTGTGTGCGTGTGTGTTGGCGCTCCACAGGCCAGACCGTTGGACCTACAGCTACCAAATTTGGTACATGTATACCTTGCAGGTCGGGAATGTGCACCTCGGAGCCCTTTTTTGAATTTTTAATTAGAATTTGAATTAATTAAAAATTAAGCAAAATTTGGACGTTTTTCCGCTATAACTTCCGAAAATATTATTGCACAAACATGATTTTATATCAATTTAAAGATTAAAAAATTAGCTTTCTAATGGTATCAGTGTTTTAATGTATAACTTAAGCTTCTATTTTTAACGATTTTTTTAAAAAAAATATTTAACCATGTTTTTTTAGCACGTGACTGGATAATATAAAAGAATGACGGAAGCTCAGATTTAAAAAAAAAACAACTATCGTCGCAAATCAAATCTAAAGAAATACAACTTTCAGCACGTGACTGGATAAAATAACATAAATATAAAAAGTGATATTTTCTAAAAAAATAAATTCAAGGCAAAGGATTCTTTGATCGTTTGCAATATCTAAATGATTAATTCAATAAATCTTCTTTATTTACGGTAAACCTGATTGAATTTAGACAGGATATGCATTGAAATTCCAACCTAATGGCATATTTCTATAATCGTTTGCAATATCTGTATCATTAATTCAATATTTTCCCCTTTTTCGCTTTTTTTAACATCACCGAAAAAAACATTTTTAATATTTTGAAAGCATAACCGATAGTTAAAACTGACTGATTTATAAAATCAAATAATATTATTAGGAAAACGTGTTCTTTTAGAACTTTCCGTCCATCATCTTAAAGAAAATATTGATTTCAGGCCAAACAATGCCCGGAATTACTTCAAGGCTAATGAATATGTTATTTAATTGAAAATTTTAGAACGCATTACTCATGGCGCACCAGCTGGTCGCCAAAGGCGGCTAGTTAATAATAATTCAATAGTATTCAAGCTTTTCCAAAGTAAATATTAAATCGTTTTTTAAAGAGAATCTTCAGAAAAAATCATGAATAAAATGTGGTGAATTTTTATTCCATGATCCATAGAACAAATATTGAAATTCAAAATTTGTAATATGTAATTATTTTGTATTATCTAATTTAATATTAATGAAATATAATTCCAATATTAATATATTTATTTTATTGCAGTTTTTTTAGTCTTCACATGTATAAATATATTCCATCTTTCGCATAGCATCAAGAATATTTGTATAAGACAACAATACCAAGTATACATTACAGTTTAAACTGAAAGAAGGAATCTAATATAACATGGGAATTCAAGAATATCTTTCATTAAACAGGAGTTAACTACGAAGATTACTGAATGGATATTAATTCCAGAATCATTTGATTGCACTTATTTATATCTGCAGAAAATTCAATATTTATGCAATTGAGTCAATAAGATTTGTGAAGGAGATGACTGCGAAGTCATGTTATGACGTTTAGAATCTAGTCAGTTGGCACTTGGAATTCTATCATTGAGCGAAATATATACTTTTATACGAATAATAGTGTCTACTCGAAATATTTTTGCAATTGAAATGGTACTCCTGTAAATCACTATCTTTTATTAGAAGAATATGAAGTTCTACTACAATGGATTTCATTTAATGACTTACTTTAAATTTGAAAAGTGAGTAATAATTTTAATTAATTTGCCACGTATAATTTGCAAATAATATAAATTCCCCTCTATTTGTTTCCAATGTTTTTTTTTACTCAACTGCACTTTAATTTCTTTAACAAGGGAAATATATACTTTTATAACAGTAACTATTCAGCATATTTTTGCAACTGAAATGGTACAAGCACTCGAATGTAGTGAATGTAATGTAATGTTACATGTGTAATTTGTAATGTACAAATTTTGCATGTAATTTGTGTGTAATATTTGAAGTAAGATTGTAAAATTAAAAACAAAAATGAATTTGCAATTTTTAAAAGTTGCCTATTTTTTAAAATTTTTTGATTAATTTCATTTGCTTTCATCAGTATTAGATGGAAATACGAAATAAATTATTAAATATAATTTTAATTTTAGTAAATAAAAGGAATATATTATCCATCATTTATTCGTAATTCAATGAGATAAGGAGTATTTATTTTCAAATTATGCTAGGAAGCAAAAAAATGACTAAATGATTGGATGATGTTATAAAATCTCTAATTACATTTCTAAATCAAGAGAATCGATGTATTATAGCATTCCATTTCTTAAATATCTTTCAGAGAAATATGTGAGTATAAATATGAAATCCTTTCTTTTAGAGGTAAAATTAACCTCATTTATTTATTTTTTCATAAAGGGATTTATCTTATTAAAGGGTAAATTTTAAATTACTGTTCATCAAAATAACTAAATCTACTATCAACAAAACCATCACATATGATCGACAAACTTATACAGAAAATTATACTTTATATTTATACAATTATAATTTTTAATAATACAATGAAGAAAGTTTTAGAATAATTTTCTTAAAAATTTTAACTTTCTATACCAAATATTGAAAGGTGGATTTAAAGGATACAAATGCACAATATTTCTGGGGTATTAAAAAGCTCTATTTTGTTACTAATATTATTCAAATAATATTAATTAATTATAAGTTAAATGCACAAGGGCTTATAAATTTTGCAGGACTCATTTTTTTCAAATTTCTCTATTCAATTCAATGATAAATGATCACACAGGAAACAAAGGATCTTTGACTCTTAATAATAATTAGTCTAAAAATATTTTTTTTGAAATGGAAAGAAAAATTGATATGTTACAAACCTGACCTGACAAATACAAACATAAAAGAGCCAGATGGATAAAATTCTGTACATAGATATAACGTCTATAGGACAGACTCCTGTCAAATTTTGATTTAAATCCAAAAAAAGGTTGGCCGTCTGTGGGTCTGTGTTTTCATAAGCATGCATATGTTATAACTCAAACATGCAACAACCAAAATGTATTGAATTTAGTGTACGGTATTGATATTTAGATCGCAAATATGTCTCTAATTTTGTTTTCTATCGAATGAAAAAATCGTGCCTAAAACACAGATTTGATTTTCGATTATTATAATCTAACCAATTATTCCCGAAATTTCTCAAAGATCGCATGATAGATTAATTAAAAATGGCAAGTTTAATATCTCTCTTCAGATTACTATTTAGTAGCTATTGTAGCCGATGCTATTTAAGGCGTTGACTTCCTTACCCAAGGCCTATAAGTTTTTTTGAGGAGGGTTCTTTATTAGAGAGTGTATTTTATGGATTTCATCTTTATTAGATTTGACGAAGCATTTTCCCAGAAACCACGCCCACCATAACTTATTCATTTTAACAGTTTCGAATTTTATTTTTAAATCCATGGGACATTAAAAATAATTAGTTGTATTACACTTCAAGCTAAAATTAAATATTTGAAGCTATGCTATTTCTTACTTACGTAAAATAATTTTGAAATTGTCAGCAGAAATTTAAAGTAACGCTGTTTGTTTCTTAAAAAAATATCATGAATCACAAGTTAAAGAGCTTCAATTTTCATATCTGATGTATTATTATATAACAAAATATTTAGCTGTCTAACCATAAAATATATCTGCCATGTTACGACATCATATAAGTCCTCCTACTTATCAGATTCCTAGAAAGGTTGTAAAAGACGACTGGTTTCCATAAATGCTCATAAAAGTCACAGCCTCCTATCTTTTAATAGGGAAAAGAAATGCTCTTGCTTTGAAACACTAGCAATTGCTACTCGCCTTAAATGGAGAAATCAATTTTAATAATTCATTACCAAGAGTATGCCTTTCTGTAATTTTTGCATACATTTTTTAATTCCAGGAAGAAATTATGTCAAGTTAAAATGACTGTTTCTTCTTAGATACCGTTTTAATTTCAAGCTCATTCAGACAGCTATCTTTATTTCTTTATTTATCTTTATTTCTCTAATGAATTCTTTCCTTAATTCATAAAACAAAAACTGTCTTTATAGGGATATACGAAAATAAATTGTCAAAAAAAAAATTACGCTTGCGTCTCACAAACATTATTCGTCACTGATATTTATCCATGATAATGACATTCTATTCTACAATATATGCGGAATATGCTCGAAAGCAGTTTTGCTCATTCTATGAAATATAATCATGCAAATGATATCGACAATAGGAAGGAAATTTACTTCTTATGGGTATATGGACGAGAACTTAGCAAGACATTTTCTTTAAGTATGCATCTTACAAATATTATCCATAACTGATGTTCATTCATGATCAATCCTTATCCATTCTATAATTTAGTCTGATTATGCTTGAACGTACTTTTTCTCATGTTGTAAAAGATAATCATGCAATGATATCAGCAACAGGAAGGAAAGAATTTTCAGTTATCCGCGAGTTTTAGCGATGCTTTTTCGGGTAGCTTGCTGCTGGGCGATACAAATTTGCTTCTTAGAGTGTATTTGGATCGCTTAAGGTCATTTTTCAAATTTGTTTCTTTTTCCCATATGGCGAATCAATCATCGCAGCCAGAAGACCAATATTTCCTATAAATTTTCTTCCTAAGAATGTTTTTACTAACAACTGAGTGCGATTTCAGTTCGTTCAAAACAATTCAATTGCGCAAAACAGTTCCAGTGCTATTTTTTTGGCACTGTCAATATTTTAAGAAGTCCTTTATACTTATTTTAAAAGCATCAATATTTTGCATTGTCAAATAGAGAGTGGATATTGGTGGAAATTCATAAACATCTCGGTGCATATGCTGTATTTTAATTACCATGGTATAAAATTTTTAATAAAGGATTCAGTCGAGAGATAAAGCAATTTAATGCATTGAATAATATATCTAATGTTATGTTCTTATGTATAAATAAAAAATAAATATTTCTATGGCATTTTACTAATCCTAATTTTGAAAAAAAATTGGGATTTTGAACTTACTCTTAAAAATATATTTTGTTAATTTGAAGTTTTGACTATATAGACTAAAATAATTTGGTTTTCATGCTTTTTTGCAATGAAGTATTGACTTAATTGCAATAGATAATGAATTATGCTAATTACTTAACTTAACAATAAATCATTTATTTGTAAAATTAAAGGGTCACATCAGTCAGATAAACTGATGTGCCCTATTTTTGAGTTGTTGGAAAATAATATGCTGAATATTTAATTTAATAATTAATGTTACTTTATCACCAAAATATTATTAAAATATTTTTTAAACATAAGAAAAAAATAAAATAAAATCAACATTTAATTTTATATTTATATTTTTTTAATTATTATATTCCTTTTGAAATAATTTTTCTCCTTCAATACCTTTCATTCATATTCTATTCTGTAGTCTGACATTCCTAGCTAAATCCGTACCTCTCATTACCTGATAAAGTATCTACATAGAGGATTACTTGATTCCAGGGTGATTCATAATATTTGAAATTCGCTTAAAGCCTTAATTTAGAATTTTGTAACTATATCATGGTCGAGTTAGGATAGAAGATAGGTTAAGTTATATTACATTTACATCCAGTTTTAATGGAAACACTAGAGCTATTTTGGCATGAACCAGCAATCTTGAACTGCGGTCACATGACGAAGATGGACTAGAGCTGGCATCCCCTCTCCAAATTTCTACAACACCAGGAGAACGTTTGACTCCAAAGTATTTATCATGCAACATATCCATTTACACGATAATTCTTCAGTGGTATGGAAACTCGAATCTGAAACCCTCCGTTTTTGATTCCGTTACCTTATCACCATTGAATATGAGAAAATAAAGCATGGGTCATTTTCCTTTTAATTTATTTCCTTAAACATGAACTGTAAAAATAGTGTAAAACAATTGCTTGATTTTTACATGGATAAATGATATCTCATATAAATTTATATTTCTTACAGGAAAAATAATTTTGATATTTTTAATCAAATATGTAATGCTAATTAATAATGTTTGATTAATAGACCATGATATGAGGAATCATTTAATGAAATTGGCGCAATATGAACGTTGAAAATCAAAGTGTTTCCGAAAATCTTTCAAGGAACGAAGAACGTTATTTGACGTCTTCGGAAATGCAGTTAAAATACATTTTTCTCTAGTTAGTAGCTTGCACCCTTTCGAAAGAGCTTACAGAAAATACTTAGGAAATTCAGGGGCCACTTGAGAATTCCATCACCACATACAAATAATTTTTCCAACTCCGAGTATATCCTACCAAAATTGTGACGAATAAACCATTCCAAATGCATTAACGACCTCTCCCTTAAAAATCCCAACGTAACGATCGTCTTCTGTGCTTAACGTTCGACTACCTTTGGACATTTTCTAGAGTTCGTATAAGAGATAAATTACGCCATTATGCTTAACGGGGACCAAACAAGCTGTGAATGACAGCTATAACCTTTGATTACTCTTTCCTTCGATTGCCTGTGACTGTCATTTTAACGATGGAAGTAATTATCCAGCAGTATTCCAGTTTGTTCTCTGCCACAGCTGCCGAGAATGTGGTGTACTTATTTTTAATAAATGTTAATGCATTAAAAGTTTCTACAATATCTCGTTCCTATAGCATTGCAGCGCATAAACAGGGAGCAAAAACTGCAGTGAAAAGATCGGCACAATTAAAGGCTGTTGAATATGCATTAATGTTCTGCCTGCATACACTCCATCTTATGGACGCAGAAATAAAATTAACAGTTATGTTGGAATCGATGGGTATGTATTAAAGTTAATTATGGATTTCGGAAGCAATAATACAAGTAGCAGGAATTAAATACATTTTCTTTTTCGAATATATCCGAAATGGAACAATGCCTGCATTCATTGATTCTTGGATCTTATTTTGAAATTTCTATATCTGAAGTGTAAGGTCTTAGTACGGATAAATTTATGAAAGATTTCAAATGCTTCAGTTTTAGATCGGAATGTTCATTAGTATTTCCAATAAAGGGGCACATAAAGTTAATACCTTATTGTTTTAATTAAGTATTAAGAATGTAAGAAAATCCATAAATAAAGAATACTGAAAATATTTCAATAGTTTTTATATCTTTTTTACATACATTTTAAACTGATAAACAGTGCAGATGTGACAACTAATAATATTTAAGTTTCTAAAAATATTAGGATGCACTTTCACATGCAATTTAATTATATTTCCTGATTATATCAACTATAAAATATCATGCTTTATAATATTAATAAGAAAAAAAACTATTTCAATGAAATTTTTTTACTCGATTCGAAAGGTCCTGAAAAATCCTGAAAATACACTGCATATTTTGCCTGCTAAGAATATTACAAACTGATTTAAATGCAAATAATAGTGAGTACTGTAAATATTTTTAATATTGAGATAAGAAACATGGAAGCATTATAAAATATCGATAAGTTATCTTACTGATGATGTGTCCGTGTTACACTGGAAAGGAGGTGTAGTAGCTTCTGAGAGAAAGCCCCCTGAGCAGAAGTCTGTATTTTGCTTCATCTGAAGATGACACTCACACATTCGATTGCACAAACCATTTCTATGGGGGGGGGACTCTTTCACGCATCTCATAGATAAAACACTGGGCAAGGACCAATCTCTTTCGATCCCATACTCTAACCCTGGGCTACTCCTAAGAAAGGACACCGGCTAATCAAGTATATTGAATTGCTCTATTCTAATATCATTTGGTCTGCAAAAATTAAACATTGCAGAAACACTATAGAAATCTTCTTTCATTTCTCAACATTTCCCCCTCCACTCAGTTGTAATCATAGGGTTCGTAACATTTATTTTTACTCATCGGAGATAAAATTAATTTTTTTCGTTAAAAGTTATAAATTATGTACAGCGTAGTAGAAAACCGAATCAGATTAGATATGCTTTGAAAAAAAATCTAGAACATCCATCCTAATATTTTATGCGTTGTTGAACAGTGGGATCTTAAATTATTATATCCATGATTTTTGTAGCATCAAAATTTATTTCAGTAACAGCAGCATCTGATTAATTTCATCTCTATCCAACTGAATGGTTTTTATTATAAAAATATGAATGGAAAAGGATAATCTAATAGTATAAAAGATTTTTAAAAAACTATTAATTAAAATATTAGCTACATTCCTTATCAATGAACATATTAGACTGATGAAACAGCAGTAATCTTTTATAGTTCTGCAATTGCATATAAAGCTATTTTTACGTCTTTGTTGTCTTTTTGCGACTATTGGTCTTTACCAGCTCGCTGACAGTTATCTGTCAGCGAATTAAGCAGAGCGAGCATCTGTTGTTTTTTCAGTAGCTCTAACTAGGGCTAAGAGTAAGGCTTATCTCCTTCAAACATTATATTTGCTTGCACAACACCATGTAGAACACATTCGCACACCTCGCAGATACACCACAAAAGGACAACCATGGCCGAGCCGGGACTCGTAAGCAGTCTTGGAAGAAAGCGCCCTATGCAAGCACACTGGCATATTTGCATCTTCTTTCATAATACGTCATGTATGATGAAATAAAGGAATTAGAGGTATTATTTCATTTTTTCCCGCATTTTAGTTCAATTTTCAAAATTCCTTGGTACATAAACCTTTTTGTATTTATTCCTGAATATTTACAAATAGACTTTTATTTGTGATGAAATACTGCATAGTATCTAACGTAATTTTTATACGGAATCTTTTGCAATATAATGATGTCTTATCAGTTTCATGTCAATGAATGGATGAGACTCTTGAAATAGAAATAATCTTATGTAGATCTGCAATTGGATATAGATATGTTTTTAAGTAATGCTATATATTATCATAAATGTATGATTAATAAATAAAAAAGAATTAATAAAATATTAAAATATTTTCCTGCATTTTAGCTCCCTTTTTAAAATCTTTTACAATATAATGGAACATTTTGTATTTATTCTTAAATATGTGCAAATAATTTTAAAAATCTATTTTTATTTCTCATTAGATATTACGTATTTTTCTAATATGATTCCAATTGAAATCAAAAACAAATTGAAATTTTGATTCAGCATCAGTAAACATATAATAATTTTACTTTCTCAGACATCACGTAGATATAATCTTATTTTCTGATTAAAAATATACAACAAGTTTGTTTTATTTTAGATTTTGTTTCAAATATGAAAAAAACGATTGTCCTTTCAGTTTAAAAACATAATATTTTTTTTCTCTAACAGTACAAAATCTCTATCCCTGTTTACCAGTAAAAATTTGTCCATTGTTCCAAATCATAAATTTGTTTCGGTTTTTTAATGATCAGGATTTTAAACAATAGATCATTGAACTCTTTTATAATTAGTTGTGTAAAGCACATAAAAACTATCTTATATATTGTGGGATATATGCATTTATTTATGATAAATATTATGATTTACATGAGATATTTGTGAGAATTTATCCTAATAAAATTATTTATGTCGGGTGCTTTTCAACACAGTTCAGATGCAAATTTATATCTCCACATATACGAATTAAAGAAAAAGTGTCTCGTAACTTATCATTTTTTTTCTTTTCAACATTGTACATAAGATTTAATAATATATGTATTTTTAAAACTGTTCCTAAGTTCTATGATTTGTCATATTTTTGCAAATGTGAGTGTTTTATCTTATTTTTTTCTACTGCTTATTAAATTTGCTTACTTTAAAAATTATTTTAAATTCATAATCATTTTAACAATAATAGGACAATTGAATATTTCAAGAATTAAACTGAATGTTTAGCAGAATCAGTGTTAATATTATGTACCGAATATTTTTAATCATCAAAAATGTAATTCTGAAAATATAATATTTAATATTCTTCAAAGTGATATAAAAATATTTGGAAAAAGTATCTCCTGAAGCAGACTGATATTTTACCCACCAACCAATTAAAAGAAAAACGAACATTTGAAAATTTAATTTGGCATCAAATATAATGCAGTGAATCCTAAATATTTTACTCTATATTGAAGATGATCCCGCAAAATATCAATTTAGGAAAACTAAATTTGATAAATGGCTCAAATGGCATACATAACTTTATCATTAATAAACCTTCATTTGCTGAAAGCAAACGCCATTTAGTTCAATTGAACTACTGCATTGAATTCATAGATAGCGTAATTTGTGTAATAGACTGAAAACTAATATTTCATTTGTTTAGTAGCTTCCCATTGTTCATCTGTAAGCCTAACGATGCACTTGTTGTGTGTGAAGGAAAACGAAAGCAGTCTATTTCAAGAACACACATCTTTGACAGGGACTGAGTGATGAATGGCTCAATCAGTCTATTCTTGATAATGATCGTGACATTCTCTGTTCGTTCTCAATGGCCGACTCATCATTAATCACGGCCTCTTCGCATTATGATGGATCGAACGAGCATGTGGGTATAAAACCTATTAATATTTGTTCAGATTGTTGTGTTTAAAGTTCACTGAGTTTCAAAAAACATGCCAATTTACCTTGAAAGGGATATGATTCATGAGCTGCTTACCATTTGCAATTCGTTGAACAAATTTATCTGCCTTCTTTAATTATCAATCAAAATAAAATTTAATATTTGAAATCGAATTAGGTTAAGTGAAAATGCAAATTGGATATACAAATGCATTAGAAAACATATTGTGAACGTTTTTTAAATGATATAAATTATAAATGATAAAAATATTTATATATTTTTTAAATAATGTAAATAAAAGATAAAGGGCATCTTCTTTTCAAATATTATGTGAAACGATTCAGTATTTATTGACTGTAAAATATCAAAATATTTTATTTAAATAATATATTACATCTTAATTCCTTTAAGTTTTTAAAATATAGAGAAGCATTTTGTAATATTTTGGGAAGCATTTTCCTATATTTTTCAGAGATATTAATTTAGCTAGTTGTATTATAGTCCTGTTTAAGCGACACAAATTTATTTTTGGACGAACATTGTAATTTTGACTGCAGTCAGGTGATGAGGACGATACCTGAGCGGGCACCCTTCGCCACACCACGCTACTCTAAACAAACGGGTGGGCGTTCGGCCCTGACGGATTTATCTTGCAAAAGACCCCCTTACATGGTGGGAAGTGATATTGGTGGGAAGAGGAACCTGAAACTTCGGCTTACAAGCCGACACCTCACAACCAGACCACCGCGGTCCTTGTTTGAAGCTATAATATAGTTTTAAAACAAAATATTTTAAGCTAAAGAAAATATATGCTGAATGCGATTTGACAAATCAAAACACGATATTTGTTTTTAGCCTAGAATATGCTCGAAAACATTCAATGGAACTTATATTTTTAATAAAATACGTATGCATGCTAAGAATATAGAAACCAAGGGGTCGAAATAAAAAACTCACATTCAAAATGGCTTGATTTAATTGTGTATTGCTAGAGTGAATTCCAAAAACACTTCAGGTTTTTAGAATTAAAAAAATATATATAATGAATAATTAGTAGAAATACAATATTAATGCAATTGCTTTATGTTGAATTAAATCCCCATTTAGCTAATAGTATAAGTGCATCTATGAAAATCAAAGTTAATTGAATTTGTTCATAAAAATGATATGTATCATTTCATTTGACATCTTTATAAGACGATGAAATTTTTTTACCCCATTGTTCTAAGATATAATACAATTCTCTAGCAAAATGTTTCAAGTTTCAGAAAATATATTCCGATGTCTTGTTTTGAAAAAACTAAAGCATAATATCTGCACTTAATCTAGAATATATTAGAAAAATAGCTTAGCTTATTCAACGAGAAAATATTTTTAATAAATGATATTATAGTTAAAAAATAGAAAACGAAGATATGAATTATTATTTAAAATTGATGGAGTATAATTATAGTTTATTGGCAGATTGAATCTTGAAAACATTATGTGTTTTCAGAATTTAAAAAAAAAAATCCTTATCAACTAATGATTCTTAACAGGAATAACGCATCAATGCAATTGATTTTTGATGAATGAAATTTTCTTTTAATTAATAATATAAGCCCATTTCTGGAACTCCTGATCATTCAGTTTGTTCATTAGAGTGGCATGCATTATTTCATTTATCAACTTTATCGATGATAAACTTTTTTGTTTGAAAAGCAAAGGAAGTTGTGTATTTCAAGAAAACGTATCATTGACAGGGATTCAGTGAGGAATGACTCAATCAACCGGTTCTTGATAATCGTCATCACTGTCTGTTTTCAATGACCAATCGCTCATTAATCAAAATTCTTTGATATTATGATGTACCAAAAGAGCAAATGTGTTTAAACCCATTATTATCCGCTTTGAATCTATTGCTTTGTGTTCCGAGAGTTTTCAACAAATTCATCTTGCCACTTAGGTTCATTGAAATTAATGTCCTTTCACAGTTTAATGAATTTGTTTTCATCTTTAATCTAACTACACCAACAAGAATTTCATCAATAAAATCAACTGTACGAAATTTGAAGTGATAAAAATGGGAAACAGAATATTTTGATCAGAGTTGCTATGATTTCAAATCCCATATTTCATGTATTTAAAAAGTGTTTCTTAATAATTTAAACATTCTAAGCTCATTAGTAAAAATTAAAGGAAATCGAGACACATTATATTGAAAATGTTTAACAAGTTTCAACTTTTTTGAATAATCGGTCTATAATGATTGGCTTCAAATTAAATTATTTTTGCATGAATGAAATTATACAAAGATGTTACAATTTTTTTTATAAGTATGACAGGTGAATGTTAAAATCCGTGTTTTTACACCTCTACTTACGGCATTTCTATTTTAAATTTTGAAAAAAATCCTTTCAAGACATTTTTGTTCATTTTCTGACTCCAAACTTTCATTATTCTGTATATATTTTAAAATTTTAGTAATCAAAATAATTCTCCTCTCATTTTCCTCTACTTTACTAATATATTGTGCATTACTAGTTCAGTTATGAAAATATATGGGAAATATGAATTATGAGATATATCCACGATATAATACAATATCTCCTTGATTTTGAGCGATATCTTTACGACGATTTCCAATATTTTGAGTACCATAGTCGTAAATTGAAGATATCGAAATAATATTGTTGGAAAATTTTTGCTAACACATATCCTTCTATAAATTTCGTATTGTGTTTCAAAATGGTTTCACACATGATAATTATTTAAACTAAAAAACCATAAAGACATTAATAATAGATTATAAATCATCACATTTTTTTACAAAGCAAATCAGCTTTCGGATTAACTTTTGATGATGAAACACTGTTAGAGTGGTGGTGTAGCTGAAGCCTTCGAGTAATGAATTACAACCACAAAATAACATCAGCTACTTAAACATTTGAAACCTTAATTGTATTTAGCAGTTCATTTATGTTTGTAACACACTTTCCATTTAAGACTGTATTTGACACTTAAATGAGATACGCTTAAGATTTCCCCCATGATTTCTCACATATAATCAAACTTATTTTTCCGTAAACTACAAATAGGTAAAACAACTGGAACTTTTACGACAGCATCTTATGACAATGTAAATGTTTTGACCAAAAATACACTAAGACTCTCACCAAAGGAGAAATGCTGACAAAAAAATGCTTTCAGAGAATTTTTTCTTTCTAGAAAGCGCTTTCTACAATTATGAAACTATGCGCAGCATAAGACTTATGAGAGCTACTTATTTTGCTGGGTAACTGGATTTTGAAATTTAAAATGCTTCTTTAATCTTAGAGGCTTAAGTCTAAACGAAATAGCGAAGTGGTTCCAAGGAAGTATGGAATATCCTTAGAAAATGGCATCGCTTTTTGACTGAAAAACAAGGACAGGAATGTTTAAATACGGACATGAAGTTTCTATATTATGTTGATGTTTTTATGTAGATGAAGTAATAACTACATTGAAAAACTAGAAATCTTCAATATTATTCAAATAAAAAAGTGCATTTGAGGACATTATTACAAACAAATATTTCAATATATAAATTTCAATATAAAAATATATAATTTCAATATATAAATGTTTATAAATTTAGTCTGAGATTAATTTTATAAATATTGATAAAAGATGCGAGCAAGTAGACAAAAACGAATTATAATAGAATATTATGGATTTATAGAGCAGTGATGTTTTAGGAATCGATCCTTAGTTGCTGATTGTATGATTTTATCTTGCTCCGAAAACCGAGCAAACACGCATGTACCTACTGATTATTTACTTCAAAAAATTCACTATGGTCTGAGATATTAAAAAAAACATTCTATTTTTTAAATGATTAAAACCATTTATGAATTACTTGCCGCCTTTGGCAACCAGCTGGTTCGCCAAGAGTAATGAGTTCTAAAATTTTCAATTAAATAATTATGTGTTTTGCTCTCTTTATAATTTCTCTGCCAAATATACTTAAACTTCGAAAGTCACGTAACTCATATTATTATAGAAGCCTTACAATTATTTGTTCATTGCACTATAAACTCACTGACATTTTATATTTGTTCCATAACATTACGTTTCTTTTTAAACACGTGCTTAAAATCACACTTTTTTCGGTTTAATTTGCAATAAGAGTTAATTTAACTATTCAGTTTTTGTACAAAAAGACGGCAATCTCTGGTACATTCATAACGTGTTCTTGCAAGTTAAAATCTACTTTCATTTTGTAGGAAATTAATTGTTGGAAAATATAATTACATTTTTAAAAAAAATTATTAAAAATAGAAACTGAATTAATACCTTTAAACATTAATATCAATGAAAAAAATTCATTTTTAAAAGGATTTTAAAAAAATTTAAACTGTAAAATTTTTGGAAGTTACCGCAGAAAAATTCCGAATGTTAGAGTAATTTTAATTAAAGTATAAAATCCTGTTAGGTATGTTTATCTCTTTCTCTCTCTCTCTCTCTCTCTCTTTATATATATATATATACACTGAAGTGACAAAAGTCATGGGATGGCTGTTAATATCGTGTCGGTCCTCCTTTTGCCCGGCGAAGTGCAACAACTCGACGTTTCATGGAGTCCACAAGTCATTGGAAGTCCTCTGCAGGAATATTGAACCATGCTGTCTGTATAGACGTCCATAATTGTGAAAGTATGCATGGTGCATGAGTTTGGGCACGAACGGACCTTTCGATGATGTCCCATAAAGGCTCGATGGGATTCATATCGGGAGATCTAGGTGGCCAGATCATGCGCTGAAATTGCCCGAAATGTTCTTCAAACCAATCGCGAACAGTTCTGACCCGGTAACATGGAGCATTGTCATCCATAAAAATCCCATCGTTGTGTGGGTACGTGAAGTCCATGAATGGCTGCATGTGATCTGCAAGCAGCTGAACATAACCATTTCCAGTCAATGATCGGTTCAGTTGCCCCAGAGGACCGAGTCCATGCCATGTAAAAATAGACCACACCATTATGCAGCCACCACCAGCTTGAACAGTGCCTTGCTGACAGTTTGGGTCCATGGCTTCGTGGGGTCTGCGTCACACTCGAACTCTACCATCAGCTCGTAACAACTGAAATCGTGACTCATCTGACCACGCCATGGTTTTCCACTGGTCTAGGAACCAGGCGATATGCTCACGAGTCCAGGAGAGTCGCTGCAGGCGATGTCGTGTTGTCAGTAAAGGTACTCGAGTCGGTCTACTGCTGTCATAGCCCAAGGAAGACAAATTTCCCCGCACAGTCCTATCGGACACGTCCCACATTGATTCCTGCAGTTATTTGACGAAGTGTTGCGTGTCTATTAACATTGACCATTCTACACAGACGTCGGCGGTCTCGGTCGTTAAGTGCAAATGGTCGCCCACTGCACTGTCCATGATGGAATGTGATGCCTGAAATTTCATACTCTCGGCACACTCTTGATACTGTGGATCTCGGAATGTTGAATTCACTAACGATATCCGCAATGGAATGACCCATGCGTCTAGCTCCAACTAACATTCCACGTTCAAAGTCTGTTAATTCTCGTCGTGCCGCCATAAATCACGAAAAACCTGTTCACATGAATATCTTGTACAAATGAAAGCTCTGGAAAACGAACTGCGCATTTATACTTTTTTCGCTGCGATACTACTGCCATCTGTATATTTGCATATTGCTATCCCATGACTTTTGTCACTAGAGTGTATTAAAAAATCCATTAGTTATTATTATATTCAAGGTAATTTTAACTGCTTATGTTTAAACATTTTAAAACATATACGTACCTAAGTCTCATTTCTTTGTACCTAGAATTTCAAAAAATATCTAAGAATGCAGATACTTATTCTTAGTTATGAATAACTGATATTTCACTATTTTATTATACGAGTATAATTATGAATTATTTCTTAAATACAAAATGAATAGATTAAACACTTTTCATGAATTTTTAGCTTTTTAATGCATTAAAATACTAAGTAAAAAGAAGCACTTCAGCTGTAAATAATTAGCGTTAGTAATTTGTATAGTGTTTTAAAAGTGAATTTTGAAAGCTTTTTAAGAATAAAGATGACTGTAGAAATTTGATGGATCACATTTAGTAGTATCTAAACTATGTTCTTATTTAAATTAACAGAAACAAAGTTTTATTCTACATATTTAAAATAAATTGTAAATCTCTTTAATAATTTGTCTCAATAATTTAAGTGAAATGCATAATGGGCTCATTAAAACCCTAATTCTAATTGATCCATTGTGATTATTTTAAAATAATTTTTTCCATTTACTTAATTAATTTTATAATTTTCATTTTCATTTACAGAAATACCACATTACCTGCATTATTCAAATTATTTTCAAAAAAGTTTTTGTTAGTTAGTTTGACAGCCTATAATTTATTTTGTAATCATTTATCAGCAGAGAAAGTTTTGTAACGAATATTTCGAATCTCTAAACATCGCTACTTATTACTGTATTTTATTTACTATGCATTTTCCAGAAGAAAAAAACACACACACACATTTTGCATAAAATTTTTGCTTTAAACAAAGCATTTTATTAATAAATAAAATGAAATGTTTTTACAGTTTCATGAAATAATAGTTAATAACGTTAATTAATGTATTTTTTTTCTTTTTGTGATATAATAATATCTCATGAGACACGGATTTCCTGTTTAAGAATTGATAAAATATGTATTTCCACCCGTTGTTGATTACAGGAAAATTTATTTCGCATACATATAGTATCTTATTATAACTTTTGATAAAGACGTATAACTTTATTTTTATTGAAAATCACAATTAAATGTTTTCAAATTCCCCAAACATTTCTTATTAAATTCCGCAACAAATTACTCATCATTAAAATAAAAGGTAAGCTGAATTCTGCATTTCAAAAATATTAAATATAGATAATTTAATCTGAATTATTTAAATTGATTTCGATAGCAAAATTGTTTTCTATAATTTTTTGAAAATCCTTTTCACAAAGAAAGATAATAGAGTTTAAGACATTAATATGTGCTGCAATTTGCCGAATAATTTTGGAGGAAAAAATAATCAGATTAAGAGTGAATTAAAAGAGAAGTATAAAGAGTTTTATGATTTTTTTTACCATACAATACTTAATCGGCTAGCATGTTCATGAGTTTTACTACTCTCAGATTCATATTAGAGCATTATTTTTAAGTATATATATATATATATAACCTTTGTTTCCAATAATTTATTACTTTAAAAATTCCCAAAAATTTGATTAAAAACTTAAAATATATTTTTTAACAGCTCACCCCCATGATATGCTGCTCAGATCGCCAAAATTCACCTTAGAACCCCCACCGAAGGTTCAGTTTTCAAATTCAAGTGGAACGGCCATCCCTTGTGCAGCTGATGGGCGTCCTACGCCAGTCATTACTTGGATGAAAAATGAAGGACAAGTGATACAGGACATATTAGGACTACGCCATGTGAGACATGATGGATCTCTTGTATTTTCTCCCTTCTCTCCTGATGAATACAGGGCTGACATACATGCAGCGACTTATCGCTGCATTGCCACTAATAGTGTTGGTGCTATTGCCAGTCGAGATGTCAATGTAAGAGCAGGTAAGCACACTTATCTCTTTTCTTAATAGCTTGTAATCAAAAAACATATTTCTAGACTCCTGTACAAAAATATTCCAAATTAGTTCAGAAACAGAGTTTCAGTTCATTAGTTCAAACAGCATTTTCAGTCCTAAAAATGCTGCAAAAAATCATAGCGACACCTGCTCTCTCTTAGATATCACAGATTTCATGAAACATCGAATATCGAAATTTTTATGTATCGAATTCTTTACATGATATCTAATCCAATCATGTGAATCGAATTTTTCACATGATTGATATAAATACAATATTAAAAAAAAATATCAAACAATACAATTTCTAAAAAAATCTTCGAAAGCAGAAAACAACCTTCCTGGATTTTATATATTAATTGCTTAGATATTTTGATAATATTTTTTAAGTTCAAGCATGGTAGTTTCAGAAATATCACTAGTTAATTTAAGCTATAAAATTTATATCGATTAATGATGCATCTATTATAAGAAGTATTAAATATTAAAGTTTACTTGTTATAAGAGATATTACATCTATTATAAGAGGTATTAAATTTAAAAGTCAATATCTAGGGAGACTTAAAGATGTACTTACGGTTATTTTTAAATTTGTACCTTAATTTATCATCAATTACACCAATATAAATAATTAAAAACACTAAAATATGTTTTGTAATGAAAATATATGAGCTTTCTTAGCTTTTTTACCTTACAGTATCATCAATAATACATTTTTTGAAGTTTTTAAAATGACTAAGACTTTTATGGTTCAAAATTAAGTCCATCTTTTTTACAACATAGATGAAGTCTGTAAATAAAAAAAAATACAGTCATTAGCAACTGTTTTTCAAGCATTTTTTAAAGTTTTTAATTTGAATGAATTTTGAATAAATATGCATATATTGAAACTGAAATATAGGATAATATTTTTTTTTAAGTTATTAGAAGTATGTTAAATTTATCATCACAGTTTAAAAAAATATTTCTCTTTTGATATTTTACATTGAATACCAAATAAGAAATTCTTTTTTTTATTCTCAATTAAATTTCAGATAAGTCTCAAATTTTTCTTTCTTGAATTTTCGACGCATACATTTTCCACATTTAGCCCTATTCCCCATTTATAACAAAATGTTTTACTTATTCAATTTATTGGTAAATAAATCGAGATAGCTATATTTTAAAGTAATGACAGCATCTTTAACAATTAATATTTTACCTCTGAATAGTATTCAAATAATATATACACACTTATATCGAAGAAAACATATCTTGTTATATTCATGTTACTTTACTTCATTGCAATGAAAACTGCAGCATTTGCATGCAGTTTGATGCGGACATGAAATATCTATATTATTATTATAAATGGGAAAGTTTGGATGTATGGATGGATAAATGGTTGCTTCTCTGTCAATCACATCAGAAAGGCTGAACGGAATTGGGTGAAATTTAACACACAGACAGCTTATAGTCGGAAATAGAACGTAAGTGACTGTTTATCCCAGTTACTAAAGAGGTTAATTATTTATTAATAAGAAACTAATTTTGGCCACAAAAATCTGAGGTCAAATACCGCCAAAAAGGGGGAGGACTTCAGTTTTTTTTTGTTGTTGTTCTCACTTTATTAGGATAGACAAAGCATGCTTTCAACCGATTATTTCAAATCATTCTTTTTCTTTACTTAGTGTTTGATACATTTAAAATGAAACATTGTTAGTTAATCTTTCGAATTCATTCTGAAGTACTTTTAATTAAAATAAAGAAAAATATAGGAAATTAAAAATGTCTAATCTGCATTGCGCTACCGCAACTGGAGTAGAAAATTCACGCATTTGCTTTACCTGAAATGGGGCTTGAAAATCAAGCATGCGCAGTGTGTTCTGATTGTTGACAGCTGTGTTTTACTTTAAATAAAAGTTAAAAATTATGTGTATTATACTGTTGTAGCCATCTTAATCTCAATTAATAAATAAAATAAACTTGATTTTATTTTATTTTTTACTTGATTTGCTGTGTTGTTTTATTTCAGGTATACAATGTAAATAAAATGATTACTTTTGTACATCGCTTTTAAGTTAGATTTTTTTTATTTATTTGTTATTATTTAATAGTTTTTTTAATATCCGGAAAACACAAATTTAATATTTCGAAGAGGTGTAATAAAGCCAGGGTTATGAAAGTAGCTAGAAATATTGCTTGAAATTTTAGTGAATATTTGCGAGCTATCAATCCCCTTCCATCTGATGGATAAATGCAAGAACGCTTTATTGGAAGATATCTGGATAGGCCAAATGGCACTCACAATGACCGAATCATTAACGAAGCTTTAGTATTGATTGAGGTAAAATGATTTCCATACTTGAAAAATGTCTCACTAATTTCAGCCTACCTCCAATTTACAGAAGAGGAAAATTATCAAGCAAAGTTGTGATGGAATTAAATTTCGAAGCTTCGAAAGTTCGTTTTTAGAAGCTCAGGTCAATGAAATTGCTCTACGATTACTTCCCAAGCAGAATCAAGTCTAAAAAACGATTTTGAACAGGATAAATAGTGCATAAGAGGGATTATTCTTCCCTGACGCACCAGGACGCAAGGACATTTGTGCTGAATCTCCTGCTAGCCCAGCCCCACAAGAGCTGCAACATAGCTCTAGCTGTAGCTTCCTCTGGCATTGCTGAATTTTTGCTTAACAATGGCCGGATGTTGCACATTCCGTTTTCAAACTACCGTTTAATCTTGCAAGTTAATTTATTCCAACATTACTTAAAACATTGGCCGGGGAGTGCTTTCGTAGCAGCAAGTTAATAGTATGAGACAAGAGTACGATGTCGCTCAAGCATGTACAAGAGGCCTTTTTACAGCAGCCTGCATAATATCCGCGGCAACCAGGCGGTGATGTGAGTAATTTCAAAGATTTAGGTATCTTGATTTGAATACACATGAAAAAGAAAGATTTCATTAATAATATGTTACAACTCAGTTAAATCATCAATAGCGGAGAATATAAGTACCAGGTGATCAATTTGAATGAACAGTTACATGTCAAGAATATTCCGAAATAAAAGGCAATGTTTTCGGCAAGTACAATATTTGCCTCTATATTGCCCAAAATTTAAAAAAGAAAATTGAAAAGATATTTAGAAACCTTTCGGAAGAATATATTACCCTACAAGCAGTATTCATTAGAAATTGCTCCTTCGAACAATTATTTTTTCATCTCATGTAGACTGAATGTTTCTGAAAAATGATTTAATTCCCACGCAGATTTACAAAAAATATCTTTAGCGCTGTTTTGTATATATATATAGGTAAAATAGATATATACTTCCGACTTTTGAAGAGTCGGTTTGTTGTCTAAAGAACGTAAAAAATTTCTAATTTCTGACCGGGAGTATATTGAATAAATTAAAGTTTAATTTTTATAACACAATGGCTGGTACTAGGCGCGTTGTTGCAGCAGAGAAAATTTTTTGAAAATATCGTTTGAAATTTAAAATTAAATTTAGTTGCCTTCTTTAACTAGGAATAATGCAAAAAATGATATTTATTTTCATATCATAGAAGGATACATTCATTGAAGTTAAATGATATTGAAAGAGAAGTGTATTATTTTTATCACATTGTTTTTTTTTTTTTTTTCATTTTATTATTCAAGATCTTTAGGATAATCAATCAGAAGAAACAAATTAATTTCTTGACTATCCAATTAATGCCATCCAAAGGACAACGGGTTATGTAAAAAACCCGGATATTTTGGGTGCAATTAGCTCACTTAATGTAACTGACCTTTCACCTTGTTGATGGTCATCTAGAATGCAAATCCAAATGGGGAATTACAATAGTTCGAAATCAAAAGGAATAATAGGGGGAATAATCTTCTCCGATCGGCGTTCATTAAAGGATAGTTGTAACACTTCTTGCCTCATATTGGTTTCTTGATTCTGACAATCGTGATGAAGTAGTATAGTAGAAACGTTGTCTTTCGGTTCTTGCCTCTTGTTGATCTTGAGGTTCTGAAACTCGGGAAATTACAGTTTATAAAAAATATGTTTAATTGCTCACTTTTCGTTTCTAAATTGTTTATGGAGCTTGATTTTGTTAATATGTAATTGTTGCGCTGTTTTATTTATTAAGTGACAAACGTTTGGGGACATATTTTTATCAAAGCTAAAACCATGATATTCATTTGTATAACCTAAATTATGTTTGTAGTTTCACCTAATAAATAGCAAAATTACTTTTGAAACTGGAAAATTTCCATTATATATAACTTACCTTGAGTGGCATCGATAATAATTTTATCTTTTATGTGTGTGATCCACTCTGAATAATATGTGCAGTTTTCTACGGACAAAATAGTTTACGCTGAATAACATCATAACAACATAGCACGCTGAATAACAACATCTAGTGTAGAAGACCATTTATTATTGAGGTAAAACACATTAGCACTTTCACAAAGTATTTTTCCTTTCATTTCGTTCACATTGATTGAAATCAATAATAATAGTTTTATTTTATTTGATACTAGCCGCCTTTGGCGACCAACTGGTTCGCCATGAGTAATGCGTTCTAAAATTTTCAATTAAATCAAATATTCATTAGCTTTGAAGTAATTCCGGGCATTTATTGGCCTGAAATTAATATTTTCTTTAAGATGATGGACGGTAAGTTCTAAAAGAACCCGTTTTCTTGATAATATTCTTTAATTTTATAAATCAGTCAGTTTCAACCATCGGTTATGCTTCCAAAATATTAAAAATGTATTTTTCGGTGATGTTGCCAAAATATTAAATATGTTTTTTGAAAGAAAGCGAAAAAGCGAAAAAAAATTATTAAATTAATGATACAGATATTGCAAACGATTATAGAAATATGCCATTAGGTCGGGAGTTCAATGCATATCCTGTCTAAATTCAATCAGGTTTACCGTAAATAAAGAAGATTTATTTACGGTATCATTTAGATATTGCAAACGATAATAGAATCCTTTGCCTTGCATTTATTTTTTTAGAAAGTATCACTTTTTATATTTATGTTATTTTATCCAGTCACGTGCTGAAAGTATCATTTCTTTAGACTTGATTTACGATGATAGTTCTTTTTTAAATATTATTTGAACTTCCGTCATTGTTTTCTTTTCTTTTATCCGGTCACGTGATCAAAAAAACACAGTTAAAATATTTCTTTAAAAATTCGTTAAAAATAGAGGCTTAAGTTATGCATTAAAACACTGATATCATTAGAAAGCTAATTTTTTAATCTTTAAATTGATGTTAAAATCATGTTTGTCCAATAATAATTTCGGAAGTTATAGCGGAAAAACGTCGAAATTTCGCTTAAATTTTAATTAATTCAAATTCTAACTAAAAATTCGAAAAAAGGGCTCAGTACACATTCCCAACCTCCAAGGTATACACGTACCAAATTTGGTAGCTGTAGGTCCAACAGTCTGGCCTGTAGAGCGCCAACACACACACACACGCACACACACACACACACACACATTGAGCTTTATTATAAGTATAGATATAGATATAGATATAGATATGTGCAATAAATTCCGATAGGATGTGCTGTTTGACATTTGTTATTTATCAATAGTAAAATTCAACCTTATCAGAAATGCAAGCAATTGATTTTACCAATTTTCATCGCAATCGATTGAACAGTTACACCTGTACATAGGAGTTGAACAAACAAAAATTCATTTTTATATAACAGATATGTTAACTGTACTCTACCTATAATCTTCACGGTGAGGTAAGCAATCAGTTGTTCTAGTTGCATAGAAATCGGTTGAGCGTATCGGTTGCATAGAAATCGGCAGAGCATAAAATACGAACTAACAACAGCTCACTTTTAAATAGTAGATTTATGCATTCTTTTAGAATTGCAATGCTTGATGTTATTTGAGAATTGTAAGGAAAAGAAACTATTTTTTGTATCTTTCATGATTCGTTTAATATTAGTTCTGAATTCCCAAGATTAATATAAAAAATGTGATTAAATTAATCTTTTTTAAAATTAATTAAATACAGAAAATATATTTATGCCATAAATTTGCTGAAATAGTTGAATTAACAATTTTTAAATTTAAAATGATGCAAATATTGTTACATTCTAATATTTTCGGTAAATGCTGCAAAATCGATAATATTTTATTAAATTTTTTTATTTAAATTTCAATCCTTTAGGAGTATTTTCCCCAAAGCCTTCTCACATACTCTCTAATAAGACCGTTACCTAAGAGAAGGAGTTGCATAGCATTTACGCACAATACTACGATATGTTAATCTCTAGCTTGAATTTAGCATCTTTACTGAATCTGTTGTGTCTCCTTTGCGTGTTAATTTGATAATAATCCTTGGTTAGTCGACGTGGTAAGTAGAACCAAAGATGTATTTTAAATATTGGCTAACTTTAATATGCTTATAACCATCCCGTAAGTCCAAGTTATAAGAATTCAAAGTTTTGTCTCAATTCGATGAGGAGTACGACAGCGCATAAGAAACACGCAGAAAACATTCATTTTTATTTATATTGACTGGGGAAGTGTTTTATTTAAAAAGGACTATGTCATATTTATACAACCAATATATATTCCAAATATCTTTTTCCTTAACTTCTGAGCTTTTAGCTCATTAAGCAGTATATATCATAATATTTTAGAGTGGTACCTGTAATCAGATATTTAAAAAAAATCGTTTGATGCAAAGAGCAAATATTTTTTTCATCAAGTATTACTTTAAGCATTCAAATAAACTTTTATAAACTCATATTTTTTAAAAATCTGTTTTGGTTAGAAAGCATTTTCTGTGTTATGTTTACCTATTATTCAAGAATATCATTTAAATATTTTACAAAATGATCATGTTCAGTGCTAGCCATTTCAAATTTACAATTACTCAATACGAGGGAGGGGATTTGTTAGGAATATTCTACTGATATAAAAATTATATTGGTAAACAAATGAAAGAAAGGCAATATAACTGGAATAAAATGAAAATGTATGCAGCTGACAGTCATGCAAATAATCTGAAATATGTTGGATGCTGTATAATTGTGATATAACCATATTCAATTTATCATAAAACAATTAACATATTGTGACATTTTTAAATACGTCATTTCACTTAATTAATGAATTAACAAAAATATCAGTTTAAGCTGCTTTATTGTGCAATCAGCTTTGAAGCAGAAATCTAACTCGTTAATAAATGTATCCATAATCACTTGATAGATTTCGGACATTGAAAGTAAGATATTAAAAAGAATGGTACAGAAAGATGAATTAAACGCTAATATACATTAATTGTCTTAAAGGAAAAAAATTAGCAAGAAGCGAAATGCACATATGCCATCAAAAATTTGAAAGAAAATAATAACTTAAATAAACACAACTTTGATGATGTAATCATACATTTTCAAATATTACATGATGAAACTCTGTGTGTTTTCAGAACTCTCTATGATTCGAGACCTTTACATTATTTAATTGCTTTATTGCCTTCTAAAAAATATTTTTATATCATTGAAATTTGATAAAATTAATGAGAAATATTCTCCGAAGTAAATTAAAGGAACTAGACAATATATCACCCTTTAATGTCCATTAACAAAGTTTTTAAATCGGATAAGTAAATTTAGTTTTAAGAGGAACAGCAGTATGCATCAACGGCTGTCACAAGATTACATTCAATAAGGAAAATAATGTTTATAATATAAAAATAGGAAAAATTTGTTTTTAAAAATTTTCATGATTTGAAACTGACATTATTATCGCTTTATTGTATTCTAAAAAAATATTTTTATATCATTGACATCTAATAAAATTAATGGACTATATTCCAAGAAATAAAATAAAAGGAAGCAGACAATGTATCAATCTTCAAAGATCATTAACGAAGTTTCTAAGTTGAATCAGCAAATCCAGTTTCAGGAAGGACAACAGTATACATCAGAGACTGCCGCAAGATGATATCCTGCAAGAAAAATAAAGTAATATAACTTGCCAGGCGACAGAGGAAAAAAATCAAGTTCCTTATGTAGCTGATCATGATAAACGAATGCCATAAATAATAAGTTATACAAATAGTACGACGAAACATACTTGCTCCTTTAAGAAATAACCGTAAAAAAAGGTAAAAAATTACTTTATATGTATTTAGAGCCTTTTATCCCGTTGCAATATATTCTTAATGGTTCAACCAGAATAAACAGATAAAACAACTGAGTGAACTCTCCCAGGAACACAATGTCCTTTTAATAACTAACAAACAACTCACAAAACTAGGTTAAGAACTTGGAATAAAAAGTAAACCAGTGCAGAGGCAGATAAAAAAAAAAGAAAAATTATAAGAAAAATATCAGAGAGAAGAACACGCCAAAGAAAACTCTGAAAGTCTTACATCTGAAGCTAGTAAGAGCTAATGGAGGAAGGCGATTTAGAGCCGTAAATCGACTTAAGGTTACTTAGAGGAGACAGTTCGGTGTGTCGTAATTCAAAACACTTTTCGAGCTTAGATGTATACAGGAATGAAAAGGGCCGAGATAAAAAAAATAAGGTAGAATCGAATCACCTGACACTTTAGCCTTAAAAACTTTCCTCTGGAGCTTCTGTAACAAGTTTTTTTATAACATCATGAAAATAACTCAATTGATATTTTTCTTATTAACAGAATGTTTCATGTTATGTGACAACTTTAATAAAAAGAAATCAAGTAAGGCCGCTTCTTCAAATGAAATCTTAGTATCTCCAAGATGTGTTTTTTCCCTCTCTAGATTTTGCATTTTTCGAATTGATGAGAAGCCGCATCTGGGTGTTTCAAATTTCCCCTCTTGAATAGTAACACGATTTTTTTTCTTCGAAATAAACTTGAATTCTGTCTTTCTTAGTCTTTAAAAAAGGAAGAGTTTGAGACCACATAAAAATATTTAATAAACTTTTGGATAAAATAGAATGGATAAATAATCATTAAGATAAGAATTTTTCCAAAAGACAAAACTAATAAAAT
The DNA here is from genome assembly GCA_026543055.1 of Argiope trifasciata. Lineage (NCBI taxonomy): Eukaryota > Metazoa > Arthropoda > Arachnida > Araneae > Araneidae > Argiope > Argiope trifasciata. Next base: position 1,587,587 of record JAPMOQ010056242.1, read on the forward strand.
TAAACGGATTAATATATATTCTCTGAATTAATTCATAAATTCTGAAATATAAACATTTATTGAAGGAAAATAAAATGTTAGATTTTTATATATGTAAAACACATGTTAGATTTTTGCATACGTAAAACACACACACAATGACAATGTCTTAAGGCATTGTTTAAAAACATACATTCACAGCAAATGCTTTCAAAAACAGTATTTTTTTATGTTAGTCAGAGCATCCCATAAGAAAAATATTTCGAAGTTTTATTGAGCTCTAATATATTTGCTATTAGAAGCCATTTTACTTTTTAATATGTGCAATATAGCGGGTAACTTTGAGCTAGATGTTTGAAATTTGGTGTACTGTCTTTAGAGTACACCAAATTTGAAGATTTTAATAAAATTTTGAGTAAAATCTATGTAGAGAGAGTCCGTCTATCCGACAGATTCAAATATAAGTTAACATATTAACTACAAAATGAAGAGAACAATGTAGATAAAATGCTGTAAACAAATTCACCATCTATAATGTAGACACCTAACAAAGTTTGAACCAAACTCAACAAAAAATTGATTGCATGCCAGTCGGTATTTTCAGAAACAAATAAACAGAATAATTTAAAACCGCAGAGACAAAATTATATCAAATTACATGTAGAATTTTCTGAGTACAATTGCTGCAGTTTTGTGTCATATCTTTGTTTCGATGAGTTCCGAAAAATGTGAATATTCAAATTGTATTTTGCGATATTATTAATCCATGCAAGAATTAATCGCGAAATAACTCGTCACTCAGGACAGATAAATAATGTAAAATTGTTGAATTCACACCAAAATTTGATATTCGTAATTATTGTACTCTAATACTATGAAATGTGTTTTCTGGCATGAGAAGTTTATTAGAAAGTATATCAGAAAGCTTGGGGGGACCCACAGGTTGAACTATTTTTTGTATTAAACTCAAACATAATTTTTTTTATATTTTCCCAGTAACAATCTTTTCTAATTATCTTACTTTCAAATATACCATTTAATCTTTGAAAGGTGTGCTAAGAGAAAACTCTTTTAATCTTGACATTCTAGTTGCATTAAGTACATGAAAGGAATGTCGAAGTTATGAGAACTTCTGTATTAGTTCTTAGAAACTTTGTTCTCATTTAAAAAAGTAGATTGTGAAATAAATAAAGTGTTTCAAAAAGAAAAATATGATAAATTTGAAAAATAATTTAATAAATATCTAAACATAACTTAATTTTTAATTTAAAAAAATTTAAAATTATTTTTAATTTTGCTTTCTTGATCCTTTCTGTTTGGAGAAATTTGTGCTACATGAATATTGCTTTTATGGTTTTATATATTCCATAAATCGTTTCATTTCATATCAATTCTTTAGGAACCTGAAATTATCATGTTTATTATTCAATTAAAAATTAGACACAGGACAAGAAAAGGTTAAATTATTTTTGTCCTGTAATTTGTCAACAACTAGTACGCAATTCTTTTTTTATTGCAGAGGAGATATTCCCTTTTCTGCATTTTTATTGATATTTTTTTTTCTAAAAATGGCCATTTTTTCATCAATTCATTATCAATCTATATACATAGAAGAAATGTATTTGAGGTGATACTTCCAAAAGAAAACTAAGAGACATTACCTTTATTGGAATTGTTCAGCTATTACTTTTCAGCCTTTATTTAGGAATTCTCAAAAAATACATGTAAGAATATCATTGACCATAAATTGGAACAAAAAAAGAATTTATTAATATTTATTAATTGTACTGATTAAATAGAAATAAATATTCTGATATAAAAATAATTATTATTATTAATTTATTATTAAAGGACTAATTAACTTGACTCTTTCTTAGATTTGGAAATTTAACCCAAAGCTAATTATGAGCTATGCACAATTTGGAACTTTCATAGTATCATATGAGAATATTATGATGATGTTTTTAACCTTTGGCACCACATTTTAAACTTAAACTTCAAAAGGAAATTGAAAATCTTTCATAATTTTTTTTGAAAAAGGGCAGGCAGTCTTTTCAATAAAGTATTAAAAAATAATTATATTCATTGCTAAGACAAACAATATTTTTTACGCTTTTCAATTATAGTTTTTCGCAGCTGCTTTTTTTTCAGATACTTTAAGCATTGGATGAGAAAAAAATGGAATGTAGAAGAATCCAAACTATTGCACTTCGGTAGAAAAAAAAATGTGATTTTTTTGTGAGTGTAAACAGAACAAATTTAAGTAACTCTGAAAATCGAAAATTTCTTTTTATACAAAAATTCAATGAATATTTATATTTTTAAAATGTTCGTAAAGTTATATATGTTTTCAGATTAATATAGTAGCAAATTATTTTAAATTTGGAAAAATAAATCTTTCCATATTAAATTTAAATCTTCGCATATTAAAATAAATCTTTACATATTAAAACTAATTATTCTCATATTAAAAATAAATCTTTGCATATAAAATTAATTTCACATGAAATTCAAAACAAATATGCTTTTTTACGTCCTTTGTCAATTAAATTTTTAAATACACTGCGCCTGTACAATTTTTAAATGATTTTCGATGTGGCAATTCTAAATATTCTTTCATTTCCTTAAATTTGAAGTTGAAAGTAAAATATCAGAAAATAATGGATAAATAATAATTGAAAGTTGTATTTTTAAACTTTATTCATATTTATTTTCCAATAACTGCATATTAAAATTACTTTCTCGTTTCAAAATTCATCTTTTTAATCTTCGTTATCCTTCTGGAGGTGTATGGTAATGAAAAATAGCAGTATTGTTTGCGATCTATTACTTTTTTGAAATATACCGAAAAGTTTTCATCGGCAATAGCAGTTCAGACACCCTAATAGAAAGATTGCTTCATAGACCTCGAATTGATATCATATGTTTCAGTAAATGATGATTCTGATACACCGAATAATAGAATGCCTCTGATAAGGAATTTGTTTAAGAGATGACAATCCTCATATTTACGTTTACAACACCTTACTTATTGTAAATTTTGTAAATTTTTTCTCCTTAAAGTCGTGGTGGCCTGTTGTTAAGGTATTGGCTTCTGATCCAGAGGGCTCATGGCTCGATTAGTTTGAAGAACCGTCGTGAAAGCGAGTCTGGTGTACGTTAAATTCATCAAGATTAAGCGTCACCGCCGCTGATATGACGTGGAAGTCATCTGAAGAGGGCTCGAAATTACAAGGTCCATTCCAAAATTGCCTTAGTATTGCTTTAAAACGGAACGTTCATATAATGGAAGCAAACCACATTTTCTACCATTTATAAATAAATAACTCAAAAATGCGTTTTGGTATTAGCTCAACGGAAATTTAAATTAATTGGAAATTAATTCAAGGAATTTAAGGGGATGATTGAACCTCAAATATGGAATTAAAAAATTATCTCTTTCGCTAATTATTTCAATAAAAAAACATTTTTGTCACTAATCCATCCATACATATATTTAATATAATAATATAAATGAATGTAATTTTCTACTTTTCCGTAAACTGAAGTTTATAATATGATACACCTACATACCATTATTGCTTTTAGTGCATATTTCCCCATGTATGCTAAAATTAACTATTCTTATGAATCAGATTCAGCTTAAAACAGGAGCCGTGCTTCAATGTCTCTTAATGCAACAACGGTTTCTAACAAATGTAACGAAATCAAGTCAATGCAAATCAGTAAAAGCTTCTAATGTGGTATCTTTACCTCAGACTAATGACGCAACTTGCTAACATGTTACAAGCTGCTCAGCAACTATCATTTTCATTTATCTAAACAGAACACACTGATAACATTATCTAACCCCAAAATGAGTGACTGCTAAGTGACTTATTGAATTTACATTTTACTTAACGGGTTTCGGAAGTATGATAGTTTATTCAAAGGGACAAAAAAATTCGCTTAGAGCTAATGGCAGCAGAAATAGTATTTGTTTCTTTTTTCGGCAATAAGAGGTATTGGCAATCAGTTAACCTGGGATATTTGGTGAACTTTCGGTAGTTGCCGTTGTCTGTGAAGAACTGTTATCGATTTCTGGAATAAGGATGGGCTTGATGTCTGATGAGGTGCTCCTTGCCAATCAGTAACTAGGTACTTATCGAAGTTCACCGGCACTTTGGTGCCTTATGGATCGCTAAGTGGTACCGACCGTTAATAAGTTAGCTCGATGCTTGATCATAAATTGCGAAGATAGCCTTCGCAAAGATAAATAATATTTAAACATTATTGTATAGGCGGCTTGTAGATTTGCATTTATCAAAAGCTAATGGTCTATCATAAATTATTTCAGAGACAGAAAAACCAGGCAAAAAATTAATAAAAAAAAGAATTATGAAATCAATTAAATCTTGACTCATTAAATGTTTCCCTAAATTATTTATCTGAAGCATCTGGTTAAGAGCAAGTATTTATCTTTTAAATATCTGAGTCATGATATTTTTTGAGCTTGCAATAATATAATTAATCTTTCTAAGAAATTGTTTTAAAATTTCTCATGTTATGCTAAAAATATGGAAATTTGAAATCATATAATCAATAAAATTAACATTTATTATTTATAATGTAATAATATAATGAATACGATTTGTAAAGAATAAAATAAAGCAGGCAAATTAACTTTATCAAATAAAATCTAATAAATAATTATGACTTTGTTACTTCAACTTTCGCAACTGTTTAAATGGCTGCCATGATGACAATGAAAGGCAAAATTGCCATTGTTTTAATAATTTTGGTCACCGACCACTTTAGAGCCTCTCTCGTAAAAGATGGACCCTGTAATAGGATTAGAATTATTTCAATCTCACAACGTTGTTATACCATCAGAGAAATGGAGACCTGCTAATAGATACAACGATTTTTTATTTCATATCCTCGATGACGGTATTTACAGTATAAAACTATAACATAACACAATAATACAAATAATAATTTCTAATATGTTTTATTTAGGACACAACCAATGATATAAATCCTCATTAATAAATTATTTAGCAAATAATTTGCTATAAAAATATGATTTTTTGCTCAATTTATTGGAAAAATCAAGAGAAAGTTATAAATTAAGAGATTGACGATTTTGAAATATTTTAAAAAATAAGTTTTTTCTCTATTTCAAAGTTTTGAAATTAAAAAAAATGAGCAAACAATTATAAATAAAAATGTTTAAATCATTAGACTGCTGTAATTTCAGAAAAATATTAAAAAACGATAAAATTTTAATGTAAGAAAATATTCTTATTATATCTCAGAGTGATGTAAAAAACTATGCAAATTACAAATAAACAAAATATTTTATGCTATATTTTTTTTTGTAAAGAAACGAAAAGAATACACTTATCTGTGATATATCCTAGAGAAGAGAATATGTTTTAAAGTAAAAATCATTCATACATTATTAATTAGTCATTTTTTTTTTAAAAAAATAAAGTAATTTATGAAATTTTGTATCAAAAAAAGTTCATGAATTTTAAAATATTTCTTACGAAGATCCATTTGCGAGCTCGTGGAATTCTTCACATCACTTCTTCTTCTTTGGCCTTAAAATTAGATTTGTAGGAATTTTACATGAAAGCATTCATCCAGCAGTAATCTCTACTGGAATTGATTCTCTACCATACTTTACAGTCAATCTAATGCTTTCAACCCACCCTGTAATCCACTGCAGACACCTCTCAGGGTCAATAAATTTCAACCCTATAATGCACCTCGCAATATCAACTGCTAGTTCCTTTGGGGGATCCTTGGAGGAAAAAAAAAGTAAAGGTAAAATGATACAAGAAATTGGCAGGAAAACACTCGACCAGAAATAAGCAAAATAAATGGATAAAGTTAGAAAGTTATAGGAAGAAAACTGATTTTCTTCATTTTTAGGGTAAAAGGGATAAGAGAAAATATCCTCAGGGAAAGGCAGAGGGTAGCAATTTCACGAAAATGATGAATGACAGGAAGTGTTAGCGAACGTTGAAAATTCGCTTTCTATATCGCGATATCCAGCATACCCCTCCTTAAAATTTTCTTGAAGAACTCGGTATGTAGCTATGGAGAGACGGTGAAGAGAAGTTCGAAGTTCAGCACTGTTATTAATGAAGAAGGATTTATTGTTTAAAATTGAAGTCATTTGTCATGATGCTACGCCCTTTCTCTGAAAGGAGTGTTTCATCGTGGATTTAGAGATCAGTGTCAAGTGCATGTTTTCTGAATTTACTTATTTAGTAAAGCTTGATTGATGCTTATTTTAAGGAAGGGAAAATTCTCTGAGTTATGAATCCAATTTCATATAAGATTATTAGGCGAAGGGGAAACTTGTTTCAGAAATATCTCTTGTGTTCATGCAATTGCATAAATATTTCGAGTTTCATAATAAACAATGAACAGTTAAGGAAATACTTTGAAATTGAAGCTTTACACTTTTACTACTGTTCTTGATGTCATAAGAAATACAAATTCAATTTAGTTAAGCTCATGAATGTATTTTATATATATATTATGTATTTATATATATATATATATATATATATATATATATATATATATATATATGCAAGTAATCAAACATAAAAGCATTACATTACCAAATTTAAAGCTTTAACGAAGCATTAATGGATATCCAGAATCATTACAAATTAAACCGAAACTAATTATGTCGGAATCGAACTTTTATATTTTTATATCATATTTACATTTTAGCAAATAGTGAACGGCACTGAATAATTTGCATTTTGTTCATAGGTCAACAGTTTTTTCTCTGATTCATGAATCAAAATAATTCGCTTATTTCTAATACACTTTGATTTTGTAAAATCTGCTGGAAGTAAAGCACAGCTGAAATTATGTTTTACAATATAAATTTAATTTAAATATTGAAATTTCATAAGCTTTAAATTAAAAATTATTAAACAAGCATCTAATAATTTGTTTATCTATGGAAATTCAACATTGTGAGGTAAATTGAAGTATTTATCCAACGCAATGATTAAAAACAAACAAATTACAAGTAATATTTTTGATAATAACAATATTAATTTTAGTAATTAACAATAAACGCATATTAAGCAGCTAATTATCTATCATTAATTACAACAAATTGTTAAAAAATAGTTCCATTGTTGATGTCAATGAATAATAAAAGTCCTAGGAAAAATGAACATTGCGTAATGAAACACAAAGCTAACACAAAAGAAAAGTAATGATGAAAATGGAAGAATGTATTCCACTCATGAATTATTGCTCTCTCGTGTATTAAGAGCATTATGTCAAAAACAATACTTTAATATGATGATGCTTTCTATTTGCATAAAAAGACTACATATTTTTGGCATCGGATACGATACAGATTTTTTTTCCTAAAATACAGCTTGGCAATATTATTTTTAGGCCTTTGTACATTCTCTGCCTTTGAAATCATGAAGATTCAGTATCATCGAATCAACATATTTTCTATTCAGGATAATATTTTCAATTCAGGATTTTCAATAGTTTTAAAAGCTGGGATTATGCTGGATCTATGATTTTACAAGTATTCAATGATTTGCATGGCTTTTATAGTTGTGGCATGCCCAAAATTAATTTAATGCTAGATAATATTTAAAAATATTAAATTTTATAATTGAACACTTAGTAAAGTTGTCTTTTGCTGTATAAAAGTTTAAACAATAATGAACTAAAAATTAGAAAATTGTGTTAAAATAATTTGATATAAGATATTTTCTTCTGAATCAAATAAATTCTGTTAAATTGTGAAGGAACAATTAACAATGTAAGGATAAGTAACAAGATTCAACATGTTTTAAATCGAATAGAAAAAATGCTTAAAACATTTATATGTAAACAGATATTTTTTAATGCTACACTGAAAATAACTCATGAAGGAAATAAAAAGCAGATTTATTTAAATCCATTTAAAGTGTTATAAAATTTTTTATTCAAATTCAGAAAAAAGATTTTGACTGCCAAGTAGTCATAAGAGTCACATCTTGTTTGATTTCTAATATTTATTTGCAAATTTGATTATTTCTTCTCCATTACAGTGAAATAACAGTCAAGGTTGTCTGAGCCATTTTATTGGACACATTATACAAATTATTGTCATAAACCATGGCTCTGAGCGTTTTAAAGTAATCTAAAACTTATCGAATTACTAAAGAATATCACCAGCATATTTTATCAATTATATATTTTTTTGGAAAAGATTTAATATTTTGAGAAGCAGCATTCAAAAAGAATTTAGTTGTAAGCTTTTAAAAACAAATCATATAAATATAAATGTATCATCACACTTATGCATAAATCTACTGTAGAAGTACTCTGTACAGTATCTGCAATATTTGCTTTTCTGGCAAACAAAATAATACCAGGTTTTCTTCAAACACCGAGGCATTGATACATTTGAAAATGTGTGCTTAAAGTATTTTTTTGGAAAATAAGAATAAAAAAATGCATCCGTGTGAAATATCACCTTTTCTTGTCACGTGAGCGGCAAGAAAAATCGTTTTTCAAAACAAAAGGAGTTCCTCCCCGTCAGGTCGTGAGAATAAATGATATTGGCTCCCCGCCAGTACCGTATTTCCTTTTTAACTCTTAGATGCAGTTTTGTTTTACCCAATATCTGCCTCCGACAGTGTGACATTTTACACCCTACTAGCTACCCGAAATCGATGCTTGCTGTTACACTTCCTTAGTTTTGATATACTTTACGGCAAGTTGACACCGCAGACTTTTCCGTATAGTTCGGACTGTTTTCGATATCACACCATCGCTGCTCTTCGTATGTAAATACACTTCCGATCGTCATTCATCATAAATGAACAAAGAATTTTATGCTTGGACTAAACATAAATTCTGACTTTCAATGCAGAAACAAAGATTGTGTTAAATGTATGAATTTTGAATTCTTTTTTTTTCTCTGAAATGATGTACACAGTATCAATATTTTTTAACAGAATGCTGAGAACTTTTTGAAATAAATATGAAACAAAGAACATGAATCGGATATGCATTTGCTGTTCATACCAGTATGTAAGTTTGAAATCTGTTTATTTTAATAATAATACAGAGTTTTATGAACAAATTTCTTATAAATTTCGATTTATTTTTTTATCTATTTCATAATATTTATAAGTGTTTAAAAATATTTACAATTTTTTCGGTGTCAATTAATCGAATGAAATAAAAAAAATAAATTTATCGAAACAAGTATAAAGTAAGAAAGAAATCGATAATATTATTTGAAAATGTTTACAATTTTCCAATTGCAAATATTCTTCTAAAAATAAAAAATAAAAAACACTGAATAAGGGCAAAAATAACGATAGAAAGTTTTACAGTAAAAGATTCACAGAATGAAATAGATTTACAGATATTTAGTACTCTCAAATCATGGCTCAATAATCGTTTTAGTCTATTTCTAAATCGTTTGATCGTATACATTCCAAGCCATTGTAATTGATCCTGATGGACCAAATAAGAGAGTAGTGGAACAAACAATTCTTTTCTTTACAGCACTATATGTACATAAGAACAGCTTATTCTTATCTTGGTTACTATTATTTATAAAATTCACAAAATGATTAAAAGTTAACTATGTACATAGTTCAATCCGGTTAATAAATACCACTAAAACGCTTATACGCTATTATCTCAAATGGGAGAATCTTAACACAGAAGGGAGAATGGTAATGCTTCTCACAATATCATGTATACATAAGAAGACACACTGCTCTCCAACTTCACCTTCCACGCCTGTCATTACTCCTTTTAAAAAATACCACATTTTATTCCCATCAAATCTCCTCCTCCCGTATTCTTATTGATGAACTTGAGTTCTTTATGAGCTAATAAGCCAAACAACAATCTAAATAAATATTTATATATATATATATATATATATATATATAAGCAATCAATCCATTTTCACAGTTTTTACAGAATATATTTAATCATAATATATATACAAAAATATGATTAGTCATGTCAATGTAAAATAAGTATTAATGTTTAAATTTATTGGAATTCTTAATATAAGTATCTAATTACCTTTAATGTAAATATTAAAGGTAATTCCATTTGCAGTCAGATCCAATGAAAGCGCATCGTCGATTGCACTCCATATGTTTTGTACAAATACGACAAGTTTAATATCGAATTCATTCAATTTATATGCAGTCTTTAATGGAAGTCAAGCTTAAATGAATATACTCGACATCAATGTGATATGGATTTCTCAAGATAGTTAAGCAAAATGTTTGCTGTGTAATAAAACATTTCCATTGTTATAAATCCTTTTCTAACTGAATCAAATAAGAATAAATCATCTAAAGCTGTTTAAATTCATGCACCCTTTTGTGACATTATAATTAACACCTTTATATCGGAATAGAAAAATATTTTCATAGGCGAAATAGAAATTCCATCACTAGAATTTCATTCTAGATGTTCAATTCAAAATGAACATTTTATTTAAAAGAATAAAAGTATTTACTTTTAAAACTATAATCTATGAAATCTGAAGGAATTAAAAAAATCATTCTCTCTATATCTGTATCTTCAGAGATATAAGTTTCTAGAAGTTTTTGAGAATTAGGTGTTATAAAAAGTATTTGATAAATATCATACTAGAATGAGAAAAAAATAGATGCCTTGAAAACAGAATAAACAAGTATATCCACATACATATTAAGAGTTAAATCAATTAATTTTTATTCTAGAATATACATCTACAGAGACATAAGTCTTTAAATTCATGAGAATGAAGTATTATAAGAGGAATTTGATAGTTATCATTATAGTGTGTAAAAAAAAATTAGTTCTTCTAAATCGAAATAGACAAGTATTTTCACATACAGATTGGGCATTATATCTATGTATTTGAATTCTAGATTGAAGAGGTTTAATTTTAAACATAGATTTTAACTAATAAACTTTTTATTTAAACGAATGAAAATATATCTTTTTAAAAATAATCTATGAGAATTGGAGGAATTAAAAAAATATCGAATCTGCATCGAGAGAGAAATAAGTCTCTAGCAATTTATGAGAGTGGAACATCATAAGAGGTATTTAATAGATATCATACAAATATGAAAAGATCATTAATGCGTTTAAATCAGAATATGTAAGTATTTCAACTTGCAAACCAAGAATTCCGTCTATGGATTCTCATCATAGCTTGAAGTGTTTAGTTTAAAATATGCATTTCAACAAATAAAATGTTTATTTTACAAATAAATATCTTATTTTAATGAATAAAAACGTTTTTTTGATGAAAAAACAATCTATAAGAATTGAAAAGATTTTGAAAATCCTTTTCCCGAGGTATCTAGCAGCTAGGGAAAATGATATATTTTTTAAAGTATTCTATAAATGTCATTGAAATATGGTTGTTGATTTCTGTATTTGGGTGCAAAAACCTAATATGGTTAAGCTGAGGCACTATGAAATATATTGAAAAAAGACAACATTTTTATGCCGTATGTACTTTTGATATGTATTCTTTGAAAGAAATTCAAAGCTTTTTGAAATAAATAACACATTTGTATAAAAACGAGAAAAAATTAACCAAAGCATCTGCTTAAACCGTATGAGTGAGAAAAAAAAGTATTAATTAAATTTTGTCCAGCAGCGAACAGAAAAGGACCATGATTCTTTCGCTGTCTTTTACTACTGTTCTAATCTTTCAAAAAATATTTCAACAATATGTATAGCAAGATTTAGAACATAAATCAATCAACTTTTTTTCTGTTAGTGACAGATATCGGAAAAGAAAGGCATTGCATTTAAGTGAGTGTTACTTATTTACATAGTTATGCTCTAATTTTCAATATTTTGGATATAAATTTTTTTTGAACATAATTTATAATTTTTTTTGAACATAAAGCTTATGAAAAAATATAAAAATTGCTACCCTAGAAATTCCTTTAAATAACAACTCTCTATATTTTTTATCGAATTGGAAGAAGAGTGGTAAGATTTTGAAAATAATTCACACACATAAAATATAAATGAAATAATTACCATCAATCATGATGGTATAACCTCGACAATCCCCTCTTAGTTTCTTTTGGATGGAAAAGTTTTATTTTTTTAATATCTTATTTATAACTTTCGGATAAATTTGAATATATTTAAAGTATTGGTGTGAATTGTAAACAAAATAATTGAAGACCTGATATTAATTTAAAGATATGTTTCTGCATTAAATACTTTTTGTAAAAGCACTTTAATTACGCTTATCACCGGAAACATATATAATTATATAATAATATTACTTTATAAATAAATTATTATTAATAAAACATATTATTATTATAAAAAATCATTAATATTAATAATTCAAAAATTTCTTGGATCTCTCACTGATGCAAGTTATTAATTGCGTCATAAAGATAAATTCTGATTAATATGATATACGAATTACTTAAGCACGTAATATCTTATTAATGAAGTTAGCGAGTGATTAATTGAAATTCTGTCATATTGAAATATCTAATCTAAGGATGTAATAATAGAAGACTTATCTCTTCTATAATTCAATGATTCATTGTCAATCCGAAGATAGTCCTTATCTCTAAATGCTTAATTGTTTCCAGATTTACTCATCTGTATAAAGAGAATGGTCACCATGTTTCTGGTCAACTTTAACATTAAACTGAAAAACAGAGATGATTATACATTATTTAAGAGAACCTAATGAAAGAGTAACTTATTCGAGCACTGAATGCATATATATGGAACTCATGAAATTTCTGTCATGCAGTATACATTATTAATCTTTCAGATGCTATGTCAAAAAATATTTTAATACTTCATCGTGTCACCTTTTCATTATCTTATTACATTTATTGGATGTATTTTATTGAAATTAATGTCCAAAAAAATTCTGGGCTCGTAGTGGAATAATATATGAAGACATAAAGCATGTATGATAAATAGAAATTCATTTAAAACATCAAAGCAAATTAACGATAAGAAGATGTTATTAATATCACATATGTTGACAATATTTACTGTAAAAAAGCACCAGCTTTATTTAAGATTTTATTGAATTTAATTTTTAAAAGTTATTGATGCAAGTCATTACTATCAATAAACAGACAAAATTAAATTAGTACTGATATGAACTTAAAAGAAAACAATTTGGCTCCTGATAAACTTTAAAGCTATTTGAGTTTAAAAAATTATCATAAAATTCGTTCGAACCAGTTCAAGACAAAAACTTAAAAAGAGTACGAAATTTTATAATTGTCGTTCAATATTGTTGTTGCCCTCCCTTTACTTAAGACTTCAAATGTTAAATATAATAAAGCTTAGAAAACACATTTAGCTCTTTAGAATTTCTTTTATTAAGAGAAAATTCACAAGAGACTGAAAAAAAAACCTTTTATGAATTGATTTCTAATTGATTCGTTTGTTCTTTTTAATTTTATATATATTTGAAGATACAACTCCTTTGTAGATAATCTACATATTTCAGCATTTTCAGAACCTCACACATCCGAAAATACTGTTCGTCATTCGTAAAGTACATTTTCTCATACAGCTTTATACAACTGGTCTTAAAAGAATATTAATATTTATCTCAATTTTTGATAATGATAAATCATTACTATTATTTTAAAAGTTGAAAAATAAATTTTAAAAAATGTGGAAAAAATTGAGAATGAAAGACGAATTTTTAGTGAATAACTTAAAATGGTTAATCATCCTAGAACTGAACTAAAATTCATCCAATAACTGAAATCGAAATATTCCTTTTAAACCTCAATCTATGCTACAATGGCATTTTCATTTATAAAGTGAGAAGAAAACATTATTAAAAACAGTTGCATAAACGTTGAATCAAAGCAGAACTTTATTCAACAGAGAAAATATGTATTCTTCAGTAATCCTCAAGGGTCTCCTCTGTACAATAACTTAGAAAGTGGTTCTTGAAATTAATGCTTTAAGTTGTAAAGCAAAATGGATATTACCCCATATTCGAAAATAAAAATAATGTAAATGTATAATTTTATTACTTAAAAAATCCTTAAAGTATAATTTTCCTACATTACAAAACATCTAAAAATATCATTTTTTTTAAAAATCGTTCACTCCTGATTAGATTGAATCATTTATATTAACACCAAATTATCCGAATCAGAAGACTTATAATTTTTTTAATCATCAATCAATCAACAATCGGAACAATAAGAATACTTTCAACTCAGAAAATTATGTACTTTCATTGTCATTTCTTTTTCATTATAGCAATTAAAATGATGCAAAATCATATAAAATGTTTTTTACGGAATTTCATACTTCACACAATTTTTGGTTTTAGAAACACAAGAATAGAATGCTCTTTTTCTTCCCAAATCTTATTTTTTTATGATAAAGATTTGTAAGACTGCATTTCTCAATCCGATGTATAGGGGACAAATCTAACAAATTCGATTGAAGCTAGTAATGCTGCAATCGAAAAATAATAATACGTCAATAAAACGTTACAACAAAAAATAATAATACGCAGGAGCAGAAAAACAATCTGTAGTTGAACAGTGCATAAGATAGAACTTGTTAGGGTTGAAGACCATGTTAGGGGAAGTAAACAACCAATTGTTTCGATACTTCAAATACAGAATCCCCTTGATTCACCGTTATTTAATCTACAGTATCAGGAAATCAATATTCAATCCTAGCATCCGTAGATCTCAATTTCTAATAGAGATTGCACCATAAGCATTATTTCAAAAACTTTTTTACCAATAAATCACAGAATTCCAAGAAAATTCATCAAATGATAAGAAAAGCAATGAATTATTAGCCCATATATAGATTTAGCATATTAAAATATCTGTAAAATTCTTCCCATTATTGTGAAAATTACAGTCACACAGAAAATCAATATTAATACTTCCGAAATTAATTAATCTTGTTAAATGACAATCGCATGTCCAGAGACTGAATTGGGGCACTTTTTTGAGCATTTACATTCTGAAATTAATTCAACATTTTATAGAATTTTATAGAGTATTGTGTGTTTCAGGAATGAGTGATAAATGTACAGAAGCATATCTAGAATGGAATTTATAGTTTAAAAAAGATTTCAATACTTCGCCTTTCATGATCGAATATGCCAGAGAATCGCAGAATTTAAAGATCTTCCCATTCAATATTTGCTTCAAACCATTCCAAACTAAATATTAAGGCATTGATTCTTTAATAATAACACTTCGTCCAAAACTGTCGATTGTTTCTTAAAATGTCTAGACGATTACAGATGTCAAGTAAGAAAGGAGCCTCGAGTTAGAAATTTTTATTAAAAACATTGGAACGAATTGATATCTTGAAAACAATTTTGCAGATTATTTTACGGTATTCACTGAATAGTATTCAGGTTATAGATGAAAAGGAGATTTTGAATCTCTGGAATCGATTCTTATTAGATATGTTTGAATTCTGTATTTTCAATACCAATATTTCCTTCTTAACAGCCAAATCTTCATTTCTTGCACCATTTTCTTAATCATCATCGAATCCATCCAAAATCTTGAAATCTTGATTCTATCAAACAGTAGTTTAGTGATAAATAAACTATCACTTGTTCAAATGTAAATCAATCAGATGAACTTAAGGTAGCTTTCAAATCAAATATCCTGTGTTTTGCCTCATTTAGAGTATCGCGATGACATTTACAAGCACATTACATGAATAGCAAAATATTCAACTCAGTAATTTAAT
>JAPMOQ010056242.1:1603727-1625710 GCA_026543055.1 Argiope trifasciata
TAGGTATCAGCATGTTCATCAGAACATATTTAGTGAATATATAAGATTTTATGACTATTAATGTGTTAATATTTTTAGAAATAATGTAATTAAGTAATTCTATCTCGGATTACAGTTATTGATAAAGTTTGGTTACTGTTTTTTTAATAAAACTTTTATGCTGTAGAAAAATGCATTAACTTGTTGTTACGATCGTTATCTTCATTGTACTTTTCCGTTATATGGGCGCAACGAAAAATAACGCCAAAAAATCGACAAATAATGGTTAGAAAAAGAGAAAAATTGCAAAAAGTCACCAAAAATGCAAAATTACGTCATTTTGAAGTTCAAATTCTTCATAATAATTTTATTCATTTTGTTCGCGTTTTGTTCACATTGACGACATATGTTTTGCCCTTAGTTTCGCTTATCGACTTGACTAACGTTTGGCTCCCATTGGCGACATCTTGCGCCCATATAACGGAAAAGAATCACTTCCATTGTAGAAAAGACCATTTTGCGATTGGATCTACTGGATGCTAGATTACTTACCCCAGAGTTTGTGACAAAATGGATGTTTCTTGAATTTAAGAATGTTTGTTATAGAACCAATATCCGAATTTTAGATAACCCTCTCTGCTCTGCTCCGGAAACTGTAAAATTCCAGTTATTCAAGAAGGAAACAGTTGTGTATGTGGTATAATTTTGTATAGGGTATTAATGGTGAATTAGTTGGACTAGTCCAACGAACCTCAAGCGATTAGAGAATTGTTCTGTATGCCGTATCTTGGAGTTTATTATAGCAGCAGCATCTGATCTTATGTAGAGTAACCAGTAGTAAAGTAGTGAGTACGATAAAAATAAATGGAGTTCAATATAAATAAAGTGAGTTCGATATAACTCAATTCTGTGCTAAACGGTGGAGAATAGCAGTCATTTGGAGTGAGCGTAGAGAATAGCACAATAGATTCCATCCACCTGCTGAATTCTGCCTTCGCTATTTGGTACTAAGACTTATTTTACTGTGTTTACCTTCTATATAGCGAACAATTGACTTTACGAACAAAGTGGAGAAAGTTCCGAAAAAATATTATGAGCATATGCAATGCATTTTACATCAAAATAATGCATTGAATTAGTTCTTCTGAGTATGCTTTTTACACATTGAAAAACCTTTGAAAATATAACTTTATTTTTTTAGACGTTAGAAAATTTTTATTCAATCCTAAACATTTATTTTTGAAATAAATGTCGAATTCGATAATCATTTCATATTTTTATTAGCTATAATTTCCAAATTTGTAAAAATGTAGGATATAAAGAGGAGTAAATCGCATACGTATTATACATAACTAGTTAGAGAAAAATTATGAAAAAAATAGAAAATTACAGGAAAAGGTTTTCTACGCTTTTGTTGAAATGGTCAGCAACAGATTCCCATCCCCTTAACATTAGTGAAGTACGACAAAGGAAAGTGAAACTGTAGCAAATAAGCGTGAAATCAGCTTGGAATACCGCCAAGACTCAATCAAGCGAAATAGAAAAAAAAAGCTCTTTACTTTCAGCTATAAATCGATCTGATCTCATAGAAAACCGAGGAAAAAAACTGAATAACACATTCTTATAGCAAAGATTAAACGTATCATTATTTCAGTTCTTACCCATTTTTGAAATATATACCTCCTTATTCCGGCATTGAAATCTTTTTTTGTCTAGCTCAATATCTAAACCAACATTTGTTTCCGAATTATTTTCATATGCAAAGAGCTAATTTATTCTTATAAGTAAACGCATCTCCATTTCTTTGGAGGAACAGTAACAAAAGATTATTCGAGAAATATGGAAGTCCATTCTTTTTTCTATCTCTGTCATGAAAGACGAAAAGAATCATCATTCTATTTTTCCGATTCACAGGAGAAAAATTGTGAAACGAAATTTCTTCTAAAATTACTTGAATACTTATAAAGAAATTATTTTTTTACTAACATAGTATTCAACAATAAAAAAATTCTGTAATTTACAGTAGAAAATATCCGTTCTGAATATTTAGTAATTCTATTTTGCTCCCCTAATTCTATAATATTTTAAAATTGAGAAACTATAATTTATTTCTTATTTTTTACTTAGTTTAAATACATATGTAAGCTTCGCAAGGAACATTAAAAGAATTTTGCTTCACTGATTGCTATTAAATTATATGATTATTAAATTATATGATATTTCAATATTACATTTGAAATAACGATTACAAGTTATATGAGTTTTAAAGAGGAATTTTTAATATAGAAGTGCAATATCAAATTATTTATTGAAACTGCCAGTGTGTCATTCAGGAATAAAATTTTCTGTAATTTACAGTTAAAAATATTTTTTTGTACTTCCAGTATTTCTATTATTTTACTTCTATAATACTAAGTTATTTTAAAGTTCAAAAATAGTAGAATATTTCTTAATTTTCCTTCAGAATTTAAATCCAAATGTGGATTTAACTAAACACTTCAAAAGAATTTTACTTCATTCATTGTCGTTGAAATTTAACATTTTTTTTTTAAATTCGGTAATGCATGTTTTGATGTTACATTCCAAATGACAATTGCAAATCTTGCATGAATTTTAGCACGGAATTTTTCAAAGATAATCATGATATCAAATTATTCAATGGCAGAGAATCTTCTTTCATCTGGGGAAGAAAATTACAGTGCGTTAGAACGTTTATTTATAGATGTATAAATATTCAGAGATAAGAATATTTTCAACAATTGGTATAATGTTATCATTAAGTAGGAAATTGGATTATGTATTTAAACTTTAATATTATTGAATTCGCTACTTTCATTATGTGAACCATATTTATATTAAATGTTCTATTTACCGTTGCAAATTCAACATTCAAATCTACGGCTCTTATAGATTACTTATAGATTTTATTTTTAATTTTAACTTGTTCAGTCGAACAATTTATTTAAAATTTTCAAACGATTATTAGAAATTAATTTGGATACATTTTTAATAAATTAGAAAAGGATATGTAAATTCAAAGAATGAAGTGGAGTTCGTAATTTCTACTTGATGATTTGCGCGTTCATTTTTTCCACACACATAAATATAGAGTGTATCCATTTTTGATTTATAAAGTATAAAAGCATTAAAGAGGAATTGAAACGTTATGTGGAAAAATATTAGGAAATAGCAGATTGAGGACTTAGTCTTTTTTTTATTGCTATAAGATAAGCAACAGATTCACATCCTCTTCTAACATTAAAGAAATACGACAAAAGAAATTGAAACTGTAGCAAATAAGCGTGAAATCAGCTTGGAATACCGCCAAGATTCAGTGAATCGAGATAGAAAAAAACGCTTTACTTTTAGCTATAAATCGATCTGATCTCATAAAAAACGAAGATGAGGGAATAAAAAAAGACAGACAAACGAAACTTAGAGAAAACAAAATTTAAGGGTATCATTATTTTAATGCTCATTCATTTTAAAAATATTTTCTTTTCTTATTTCAAATATTTAAAGTGATTCCCCTTTTTTGCATAAAACTAATATTAAACTAACACGCATTTCGGATTTTTTAAAAATCTAATTTATTGTCTGAATCCAAAAGATTTTACTTCTGATTGAAAATCTGGAAACCATGGACATGTAACTTTTGGAATTTTTATTCGAAAGAAAAAAAGTTATCTGATACTATGATTTGCAAAATTATTATTAAGGGTTAAAGGGTTGATGCTGATTATTTTTTATAAACGCATAATTTATATTAAGCATGCGCTCTAGGCTTTCACGTTGTTATAATGTGCAAGGAAATTTAATTTAAATTATCAGAAATTTCTCTTGGTTTAATTTTTAATCTTCTATGTTTTAATCCTTATAAATTAAACAGATCCAAAGAAAAAGTTTGTTGTAATACAAACTTAAAAATTTTATAGGAAATTTAGAAAAAAAAATCAGTATGTCTAGTATTTTGCAAAATACTAATAGGATAATTTTGAACTGATGACTTAATATGAAATAAAATATTTGGAAATCAACAAAATTTAAATGAATCCTTTTCAAATAATATTTAAATATTGAAGCATTCTAATTATGTTCCTCCTATCATTCATTTTCTTCTTCCATTTTATTAATCACATATCAATTTTGTTGAATCTATTATTGATTTCAGTTCAACCATGCGTATCGTGAATTTAAAATTTAATGCAGTAAGTTTATAAACATATTTTGCAGACAAATGAAATTTCCACCTATTTTTATTAGAATTATGTTTGCCGATATGCATTTTATTTCATTTTTGACTAATTTTAAAATAAGTAAATAATTATAAAAGATTTTTAGTAGATATGTAATAAACAAACATTGATTTAAAACTATTTTACAATAGATATATAGTAAATAGATAGCAATTTTAAAATGTTTTTCAGTAAATATTCAATAAATAGATATTGATTTTAAAATGTTTTACCGTAAATATACAATAAATAGAAAGTAATTTTAAAGTAATATAGACAACATTTTTTAAACAATTTTTAAAAGTTTTACAATACATATATGGTGGTTTTAATAGTTTTTATAATTTTAATTTATTTATAAATATTCATTCTTGCATCTATTTTTGTAATATCTTCATGAACAAAAATGTAGCTATTTTATTCTTTTTTTTAGAATGAAATTTAAATAAATATTCAACAAAACTTTTGATCAGAAACTACCCATTAAAAATAGCTTGTTAAGCATATTGAATATAGGCCTTAATTGGACTGATTTCCAATTCTAAATCTGGTTCAATTTTCAAAGCTTGTGTTTAAATACAAGCTCTAGTTAGAAATTTTGCAACACCAATGACTAAGTTTAAAAGCTTGAATAAATACTTTTTTAGTACAGAATTTGTGTACTTGAGGGCACTTTCATCGTAACTGATGCTTAAATAAATAAAGTAATCGCTTAGGACCCACTCAAGAGGAAAGTAAGTTTATAATTATTCGATCAGAAGTTTGTTAGCAAAAGGCGTTTGTAATCGAAACAAATGCTTCATTCAATGCACCTAGGCATATGCTTCTAAATAAAGACGCGAATGTAATTTTTCAGTTAAATGAGCATGAAAATTCTAAATATAATTAGGAGAAGTGAGTAGAAACACTTTTTAAACAGCATTTTTAATAACAGAATGAACTGATTGTATGTTATTTAGTGTGATTAATCAATTAATTAACTTATAATTGACTTTATATAAATAATAGATGCTGTAAAAGATATCTGATTTATTCAGAGTGTTCACGATCAGGTTGCATCATAGAATGAATAAACTATATGGAAAGGTTAATCAGCAATGATATAAATAAAAGAATAACTTTTATTGTTCTTTATTTTCTATATATTGATTGTAAAAAAAATTTAAACGTTTATTTTAAATCTTTAACATAAATTTATGCTTCTGTCTTAATATTTCTTTTTTTTTTTAAATTTCGTACAATTGTATTTAATTTTCCTTACATAAACAAGTATTTTAAATTCTAAAATATCACAATGCATTCATTAAATTTTCAGCTAATTTAAAAATGTAGTTAAATATTGGTACTTAAGGAAATTAAATCTATAAAATTTTGCTGCATCATTATTATTTTCACTAAAACTGTAATATGTTTTTACTAAATTTTAGTTATTCAGAAAATTTTCTAATTTGCACTTTTTCAAAAAATAATTTTTGTATAGAAAGGGGGAAAAAATAAGACGGCAAATAAACTTTCATATACATAATTACTCAACATTTATAAAATTTTGTATGTATAATATTTGAATTAAATTTCCAATGTTATTTAACTTATTCTCATATTTTTTAATTCATTAAAATTGTAATGCCAATGATGGACCGAATTAAATCGATAAATTACGGCTGCAACATTATTATTGCCATTAATGTTGTATTATATTTTTATTAAATTTTAGCTAATCAGAAAATGTACTAATTTGGGCTTTATTATAAAAGTAATTTTTGTATTGAAAGGGGGAAAATGAATTATTCCACATGACAATAATATGTACGAATGTTTTACGTATAATATTTGAGTTAAATTTTCAATGCTGTTTAACTAATTCTGATAAGTTCAAGGTTACTGGTTCTCATGAGTAATCTCTAAGACGGATATACAAATAAACAAACAGATCCATCGATAAATTCTTCCTGATATTTTCTGCATAACAATAAGAAAACAGTTAAATATCAATAATTTAAAATTTCAAAACCTATTTTAAATAACTCATATCTCTTTAGATCAATTAAATATGATATTATTTTCTTTAAATAAGATTATCCATCTTAATAATGCTTTATCAAACATGACTCTTAGCGTTATTAATAAATAACATCTTGTTTTATTTTACAAGGTGACATGTTTACATTAAAACTCGCTAAAAATCCCTTTAACAAAGTAGATTGAATTCTTTACAGCGTAGCCAAAGTAGAGGTGAAACTGCAGCAGCTAGTATTTCTCGACCAGATGACCCTACCCATAATTCATCGCACTAGCCGCAGCTGTCTCTTAAACAACACTATAGCCTGTCAAATGCAGGTTCTTGTTTCCCGAAGTTTGTAAGAAACAAGCAGTTCCTGAATGTGTCACGCAAAATTGAGGTCAAGATAATGAGGGGAGCGTGGCGTGGGCTTCCTGCGTATTTGTTTTGTCTCAGTCTCAACATAGAGGATAACACTTTCAAACAGAGAGATATTTAGTCACCATAAATACGCTGTCAAAGTTTGGAGCAGCTTAGTAGAGTGCTCGAGGCTTTCACCAAATAAATGAGGGTTTATCATAAGCTGAAAGCTAAAAATGGGATTCTGAAGAATATGATATACTGGGAGTACTCTGGAGTTTAATAATTTTGTTACAGAGACAGCTCATAGTGGATAAAGAAAAACCTTAAATATCTGAAAGTTAATTTTGCAGTTTTAGAAAACGCAAAAACATTTCAAGACGGGAAATCCATAAAGAAACATAAGATGTTTACAGCAAAATAAATAAATAAATAAAATAAACTGGACATTAAAGGTACCATTTAATTTCAGATATATATTTTTATATCAGATACATTTTCTAAAATTTAAAGTTATATTTTCTAATATGTATATTTTGAGTGGTAAGTGATTGTTTTAAATGCACTTTTTGTTTTTACATTTATTTAAAGAGTTTTGTTTTGAAAAATTATTCTTATTAGGACATAAAAAAAACCTTAAAAATTATATTCATTTCCATTTTTTAAAAAAAGAACAGGTAGAAGTACCTGCCCAACTTTTCCTTTATATGTGTTTTTCTAATTTATTTATCTTTAATTTTCTTCTGTTTTCGTTAGTTGTTCTCAAAAAAAAGTTCTGACTTATTGTTTTTATTTTATTGTTATTGTTGTTATTTTATTTTATCGTTATAGTTTTTCAATAGTTTTCTTCTTCAATCTATTTATTTGATTTGTGAAAAAATATTTAATGCAAAAATAAAATATTCCGACAGACAAGAAAGATATTATGAAAAAAAAAAAAAAAAACATATATATGTTTATTGCAATTTACATAAAATTGTTTCTGTCACTCTTCTCTAAATGGTAAAATGTTTCCGACTAACTCACATTTTCATAATCTATAATATAATTTTTTTATATTCAGAAAACACAGGTGTCAAAATAATTTTTTTCGTGGTAAGCAACGGACGGCAGGGTTGGACAGCAGGACTGGTGGTAAGATCTTGGTGTCGGAACCGGAGGGCTTCAAGTTCGAGATCCGGTTCTACCACGGAACGGTTGTCCGTGGGTTGTCCATCCGGGCTGATGCACGTAAAATCACCTCGACCGAGTGTCCTCACGCTTTGTGTGATGTGGAAATATGGAGAAACACCGTCAGGTCAGGTGTCGTCCTCGGCATCTGACAGCTATTCAAAATTACGAGGGCCATCCAAAAATAGTCACAGTATTGCTTTAAAAAGGCGAAATTAATACATCTAAAAGAAACTTTCGAAGTAATCATAGATTGTTTTTTTATATCGTAATCTACTCAATGCCTTATTTGTCCGCTTGACAGAATTTTAACAATAACGGAATTTAAGATTTTTAGTTTCCTTTTGTAATTAAACTAACGAATTATATTTTAAAGCATTATCTAAACGAATACTATAATTATAAATTACAGAATACTACAATTTAAATTTTGGTTCTATGTAACTATTATAATTTACAAATATTCATGCTATTTTAATTGATACTTTTCAAAGTATTGAGCGCTTGCTAAAAGACTCAGAAATACTCTTAATTAATAAAATTGTACTTCATTTTGCTAACTAAAAGTTACGATCAAGATTCTTATTTTCAGCAATTTCTTCCATTGAAAGTATTCTCAATAGGATGAAATTTAGCATAGAGACAGATTATAGCCTGGAATAGGACAGATACTGCTAGTTATTCCTTTTAATTTAAGTGGTTAATGTTTTATCAATTAAAAGCTAGCTTTTTTAACTTTTTCGAGCCAAATAGGTGAGGCCAAATCCCGAAAGAGATGAGCAAGGCTCCAGTTTTGTCTTTTTTTCCGAACAGATATGAAGTTGGGCTTAACATGCTTTCAACCGATTATTTCAATCGATTCTGGTTTTTTTGGTGTATTAAAAAGCAAATGCTGCTAATTAATCGATCTTTGGGATTCATTCTGAAGTACTTCTATACTTATAATAAAGCTCAATGTGTGTGTGTGTGTGTGTGTGTGTGTGTGTGTGTGTGTGTGTGTGTGTGTTGGCGCTCTACAGGCCAGACCGTTGGACCTACAGCTACCAAATTTGGTACATGTATACCTTGGAGGTCGGGAATGTGCACCTCGGAGCCCTTTTTTCGAATTTTTAATAAGAATTTGAATTAATTAAAATTTAAGCGAAATTTCGACGTTTTTTCGCTATAACTTCCGAAAATAGTATTGCACAAACATGATTTTTATATCAATTTAAAGATTAAAAAATTCGCTCTCTAACGGTATCAGTTTTTTAATTTATAACGTAAGCTTCTAGTTTTAACGAATTTTTAAAGAAATATTTTAACCATGTTTTTATCACGTGACTGGATAAAATAAAAGAATGCCGGAAGTTCGAATGAAAAAAAAACCATCATCGCCAAATAAATCTAAAGAAATGCTACTTTTAACACGTGACTGGATAAAATAAAAGAAAGATAAAATGTGATGTTTTCTAAAAAAATAAATGCAAAGCAAAGGATTCTATGATCGTTTGCAATATATAAATAAATAATTCAATAAATCTTCTTTACGGTAAACCTGATCGAATTTAGACAGGGTATGCATTGGAATCCCGACTTAATGGCATATTTCTATTATCTTTTGCAATATCTGGATCATTAATTCAATTATTTTTTTTCATTATAAAATGTGATAGTTTCTAAAAAAATAAATGCAAAGCTAAGGTTTCTATAAAATCTGCAAAAGCACGTCAAAGGGAAAAAATTAGATTTTATTACCGTGTTGCCATCATTTTGACGGAAGTTCAAATTAAAAAAAAAACTATCATCGCAAATTAAATCTGAAGAATTGCAACTTTTAGCACGTGACTGGATAAAATAAAATAAATATATATTGTGATATTTTCTTTAAAAAATGCAAGGCAAAGGATTCTTTGATCGTTTGCAATATTTAAATCATTAATTCAATAAATTATCTTTATTTATACAGGATATGCATTCAAATTCCTTTCCGATGGCCTAGTTGTAAAATATTATTAATAGGCATATATATTGTTTAGTACTATTAATTTGATCTAAATGAAGTGAATAATTACATTTTATGTAGTTTGAGTCAAACAATGCATTTATGAATAATGAGTTTTAGATTTCTTCATACTTTGCTCTGTGAGCCATATTTTACAAAATATTTTTATTAATATTTTAAATAAAAGTTGCTATCTCAATCAATTTTCTAAATCAATCATTAAAACTGCCTGATTTATAAAATTAAAGAATATTATTAGGAAAACGCGTTCTTTTAGAACTTTCAGTCCATCATCTTAAAGAAAATATTAATTTCAGGCCAATCAATTCCCGGAGTTACTTCAAGGCTAATGAATATGTGATTTAATTGAAAATTTTAGAACCCATTACACATGGCGAACCAGCTGGTCGCCAATGGCGGCTAGTTTAAAATAAAATAAAACAGAATAAAGGAAATAAAAACTTGCCCGAAGTCAGGTATTTGCGTTCCACCAAGTGACTTTGAAAGTTGTTGACAACTGTGTTTTCATTAAAAAATTATGTATATTATACTTTTATATCTATCTCCATCTCGATCGATGAATGAAAATGGACTTGACTTGATTTTAAAGAAACACGGATTTGATTTGCTGTTTTGTTTCATTTCGGGTATACAGATTAAATATTTTTTTTTAGATTAGTTGTGTGTTATTGTTGTTAAATTGCTTTTTTGCTAGTTATGTATTTTCCTTATATGCTTATACTTTTAAATGCATCGTTTTTAGGTTAGTTTTATTTTTTATTCTTTTGATTTACCATTATTTGATAATTTTTCGAAAATCTCAGAAAACGCAAACCTAATCTTTTGAAGTGGAGTAATAAAGATCTGGCTATGAAAATAGCTAGAAGATCTATTTTAGTGATGACTTTCAGACTATTAAACCGCCTCCAACTATGGGATAAATACAAGAACCACCCAATCAATAATATAGCTTTGGTATAGATTGAAGACAAAATAATGTCCACATCTGAAAAATGTCTCATAGATTTTGGCTTACCCCCACTAAGGCGAACAGGGGAATTACAAGCAAAGTTATGAATTAGATAAACTATAGCATCTCTGTTTTAGAAGCGCAGGTCAATGAAATTACATTGTGATGACTTCCCAGCAGCTTCAAGTCTACGAAATGTTTCTAAACCAAATAAATAATGGAAAGGTTGGATTATTTTTTCTCGACACACCAGGGTGTACAGATAAGACTTTTGTGCTTAATATTCTGCTAGCATAGCTTCGCAAGGGCCGCTATATAGTTATGGCTGTAGCTTCCGTTCTCATTGCTACAACTCCGCTTAATGGTGGCTGGACTGCACACTCCATTTTCCAATTGCTGTTTAATTTGCCAAGCAAAGATACCTCAACATGCAAAACAGCCAAAAACCGCGGTAGCAAAATCTGTTTTGTACCAGTGCAATTTAATAGTATGGTACAGGAGAGTATATAGGCGTTAAACTACAGTTTGTAAATATACGGTGCAACCAGGCGGAGATGAGTCGTGTTGTCACATTGCTCTCATAATTTTAGACAGCCACTACCGACTGCTGGTGAGACAGCCGGTTTTCATATATACACATCAAAATTTCCACGCTAACTCTGTCGCTGGTAATAGCAAATTTGACATAACTATTTTGTAAGTTTTGATGTTAAGATTTGAAATGTGTAACATTGTTCGATGCTAAAATTGCCCGGATGCTATATTTTCTTTGCTTATAAATGCATATGTCAATGCAAGTAAACGATTGCTATTTATCACTTCATATTTTATAATAATTTCTCAATTAATAATGAAAGGGCTGTGAAGTTTATTGTTTTTTAATGGCATTTGATTAACGGGAATGTTTCATATCTAACAATCAGCAACAGCTCATTGAAATATATTTCAGTAAAATGAATTTGTATTTTATATACGTCACAAAATAATATGTGTTACTTGTGAAACAATTTCTACTGGTTTTATGACTATATACTGAGCTAGTTTTCCCAATTCCAATTTTCTACCAAATTTAACGAATGGAAAAAAAAAACATGTATAAAATATTAAAAATTGTTATTGAAATAATTTTACATATGACATATTTTTGATATAATTTATATTATCTTCTGATCCATAACCATAGGTTTAACCAATTTCCTAATTTAATTTAAAAATATATTTTCAATTAAATAAGACAATTGTACGAAGCATTAGTAAAATAATACAAATTATCAATGAAACACTTTCATATTTGTCTCAAGACTTAATTTAAATCTTACATTATATGAAAAGTCAAATAATATAAAACTTCCATGGTTTCTAGGTACATGGTATGTAGAATGATATGCATTATTAATATAAAGAAAGCGAAGGCTAGTTCAAATATTCCCATTATATAAAAATATCATTTTGAAAATGATTTTTTGATTCTAAAATGTAATAATGCTTTATTTGAATATTGATAGTCTGTCCTTCCTTACTATTCATCCAAAATATAAATCCAATTCATAAACACGCTTCAAATGATTGCTCAAGCAATATTTATTCGAAAGGCTCTCTTGATACATCATTCATATACATTTCGTTTTATTGAATGCATGCTTATATCGCTTTTCAATAAGGATAGAACACTATCATAGAAATACAATTCAATTTCAATTTAATGCACAACAATTTCCAAACAAACTGTGCTCAGACGAAATATTCCCTATTCTAGATATAAAACATTTTGAAAATTATTATTTTTTCTCCTCTTTAAAGTAGAAACAGAAACCTAGAGTTTTACGCCATGACTGTTAAAATAAATAAAGGATATTTCTTTCTAAATAAACTTATATATAAAAATATTTCTTTGCATTGAGACACAGTAACTTGAATGAATGAATTATTTCTGAATAAATATTCCTGAATTGTAAGATCTTTTTTATATATATTCCTTAAGAATGAAATATTTTTTTGAATTAATGAATTTAAAGCGAAAGTTATAATTTGAAACTTTCAAAATACAAAACTAGATTAAGACATTTAATCTTATATATTTTTAATTAAAATGTGTTATTAATAATTATCGCTTTAACTGTAATTTGCAAAGAAAATGTAGATTTCTTCTAAACTTTTTTAAATCTTATTATAAGCTTTAATTTCATTAACTTCTCTCATTTATTTTTATATTAGAGATGTTTTTTAATCAGCATCATTAGTCATCACATTTCTTATGCATGGCATATCAGATTAAAATTTCTTAGCACATAACTTGAAATTTAAAATCTTATAAATAACCGGGAAGTAATAACATTTAATTAAATTAAAAATTATTAATTGATACTCTTCATTGATTTCTTAGCACTGAATGTGGTGTGCGTTATATCAGAATTCAGAAAAGTTGCATAATTTAGTGTTAATGTAGTGGGATAAATTAAATCTCTATTATTTATTTATTTTCAGAGCAAATTCTTACTATTTGTCATATCATTCCTTTAACTTATCTTATTCTTACTATACAGTAATATTTATTTATATTTAGAACTCCCTTAAAGTTCTTATAGTAATTTAGAGTTCCCCTATTCAGCTACTTCACCATATAGCGCATTCGAAAATACCAACTTGACTAAAAAATTCACAATATTCATTTAAATGTAAAGAAAAATGTTTTATTATCGAACAATGTTCTTGTATCTAGTTAGATGTCCTAATCTATTACTTTTTTGATTAATCTATTTCATACGTTAATCAACTTTTTTCCTTCTGCTCTTTTTACGATAAAACAACAGTATTTTTTATTCTTCTTCTTCCAGGAATCTGATTCGCACTTCTTAGATATAGCTTCTCTACTTCTATCTGCTTTATTGCTTCAGGCTTACCCAATAGTATGATAAAGTACTTAATGCTGAAATGCTTGTCGTAAAACCTGACGCAGTAGCAGGAATCTGCAATAAATTTTTTGGATAACATTATTCTTACTCACCTATTAAGATGTTTTGTTCTCTATATACATATTCACACATTTTGCTTCTTGATTAATTCTATAACCATTTAAATTTCTATTCTCTTCTTCACATTTATTTTATTCTATAAATATGTAAAAGAAGATTCAAGATTCTCCATTAAGGTCAAATCTCAACGTGTATATATATATATATATATATATATATAATTAAAGTTATATAAGCCATATTATTTGGTCACTAAATAAGAAAAGAAAAATTTATTCATAAATATTTTGTTGCTTCAATGTTATTTCTTTTCCTAAAAGCAATTTAGAAATTTAGAAAACGTTAAAATTTGGAAAGATTAGAATTAATAATTGCTATTTTTTCATTGATAACAAATTCTATTTTGTAAACTGCCTTCTAAAAAGTAGAAATAAAAACCCTGGAAATTTTAGTAGTATTTTAAAAATTAAAACTAACTCAGAATTTATATTTCTTGAAATATTATTAAGTAAGTAGATGACTAAGTAAGACAACGTAACTTCTTTTTTTAAGTTTGTATATCGTTCTTTTGTAAAACTTAATAACGACCGGGTAAAAATAAGAACCAAGAGAAACAGTCAATCAGCTAAGAAAGAAACACATTTGGTTGATGAATTTGGAAATAGGATTGTGCTGATGAAATTTTTTATTTAAATTACTTAATATAAATTCGTAGATTTTATTCCAAGTCTTCATCTTGTGAAATATTTATTTGATGAATGTTCGACCTATCGACTATATTGAGCTTTCGCCAAGTTAAAATCTTTCTAGAATTTCATAAGAGTAAAATATAGAAATGAGGAAAATTCTATCTGTATTTTCTGTGTAAAGAAAATTAAAAAATTTAATCCCAAAATTATTTTATGTTATTATTTTTTAAAGACTTGTTCTAATAATAATTTAGAATAAAAATACTTTCATTCTAACATGTTTAAAATTTTAGAGAATGAAATAGAATTCATGGGTTGAATTCGACAAGATTCAGCTTTAGCTAAGTTAAAAGGATTCTAGAAATTCATAAAAGTAACAAATACAGATGATGGAAATACTATTTCTTTTTTTTTTTTGTAAAGAAAATTAAAAATTTCACTCCTGAAATTATTTTTTAAAACTTAAATTGTTCTATTGTTAATTTTGAAAAAAAAAATATTTTCATTTCAGCAAACTTAAAATTTTACAGGATGAAATTGTATTTAAATATCGTAAAAATTTAACACCAGAAAATGAAAATGGTTTAATTGTTTACATTTTGCGTTACATTATTTTTCTAAAAAGAAGTTTCGCTTTTTTGGTTTAAAAATTATATGAATGAAAATGCATTTAATATATTTACCAGACATTTCCGTACTATTGTTTGATTATATTATTCCATTTTCTGAAGAAGAAAAAAGATCTCTCGAGCAAGAAAAAGATTTAATCAAAAATGTTAATCTTTGCTTCATTGTAATAGAGAAAGGATTGCAATACTTTACAACTACTTTATCTCACCAAAGTATGAATACAAAATGCAAACTATTCTTTCTACTTCTCAGGGAAAACGTTTCTCATTACAGAGTATTTGAATAACCGTTTTCACTCTGTGTTAGAAATTCAACTCTTTTATGTGATTTCGTAGAATTTAAATTGAACATTTCCTCATGCAAAGTAGCATTCTACTCTATTTAGAGTTCAAAGTTTTGCTAAAAAATTCACATTTAAACACATAAAAAATATTGTCTTTTTTTTATTAAGATATAATATGGTTTTGTCTTATAGCATGTTCTACTTGAGAAAAAGTAAACTTAAAAATATTAGTATAAATGCTATTTTTATTGCGTATTGTGTTATTTTATAACGGATGAAGTGATTTACAGGAATGCATAAATATATATTAACTCACTTTTGAAAATATAGCAATAAATTTTGCAAGAGGTTTTACAATCGAAATAATAAAAGAATGCGTATTATTTCTTATGAAGAACTATTTTGCTGAAACATTTTTTTTTTCTATAAATCTTAAAAAATTGAGTCGTGTTAGGGGAAACTTACTTCTCAAGTTTCAATTTGAGTAGGAACTTGTTAAAAAACCTTATAGAAGATTTAGAATCTGTTGTTTTAGCGAAAACGTCATTTTTTCGCAAATCGTATTTGTAAATGATATTACCAAATTATAACATTACTTATTAAAATTTAAGATTATTTATCCTTTAGCCAAAGCTGTTATATGCCAAAATATTAAAATATATATTTTTCAAAACGATTATTTAATCTTGATCAGTTTAAAGAAGCAAAATGTGTTCTAAACAGATTTGTGTGTGTTATTTATGGTTAATGCCTAACTTAATTTTTATATAACAGAAAAATTATATTCTATACAGAGAAATTCTTCATTCATATAACAGACACCGTTTACAAATAACTAATAAGAATATCAGAAATATCTTTATAATATTAAAAAAAATTTGGAAGAAATATGATTCGATTTGGATTTCTTTATTAAAGTTGAAGAAAACATATAAATTACATTTCAGCCATTCCAATGAGATTGTAGGGGTCAAAGCAATAATGATGCAATAAAATATTTTATAGTGATAAAGTTTCGTAATCTCTTCTATGAATTATTTTTATTCATTTTGTGAACTTATACTATAAGGAAATGTGACAACAAATTTGAAGCCAGCTTTCAATAGGCAAATCCTCTTTCTACAGTATTTAGAAATATAACCTGAATCTTTTTTTGACATAATAAAATAAAAACTCATAATTGAACGAAATAACTTTTAAAGATGATTTAATTGCAGTTTAATTTTCAACTACATAGATAAGTTCTGCTATCTCAATCTAAATTCAGCATGCAGTTAATACCACGCTTTCATTAAAAATCGAATTTTATGGATGTGTAAATATGATAATAATTGTGTATTTTCTGGAGCATTCTTTAAATTTCGATAACTCTAAGTTCATTATCAACAATTTGGAATCATAAGACACTGGCTATGAAAATAACTTATTGTCTCAGTTAGTTCATACAATTCAAAATGGATTTTAATGGATTTTTTTAATAATTTTTAATTTAATTCATCAGCAATGTGTTATCAATATGCTATGGTGATTTCCCTATCATTTGATTGCATACTTGTAATCTGAAAAGTATATTCTCTCGTATTTAATTTTTTTAAATAATTTTTGACACAAATAAAAAAAGTCCTTTGACTGTATTGCTGTTATATTTGCATCAATGATTTAGAAGTTGGTTAATTAGAATTTACAAATATATTACAATTATATTCATTAATAATTATTTTTTAATTGATTAGAAAATAGGCAAATAAGCATTTAACTAAACAAATAGATTAAAGTTTAAAAGTGAAAAGTATAAATAATATTTTAAAAATTTAAATAATTTTGTTCATCCATAATTTTTTACGAATTACTTTTTACTCATAATCATGAAAAGTAATAGTATTTACAAAAATGATATTAAAAATGAATATTTTTCTTCGGCATTCTAAGATTACAAGAATGGGTTATTCTTCAGAGCTTTCCTCACTTATTTTGGAAAAATCACTGAAAAAACGATTTGAAAAAATAAATGAACGTAATAAGATATTGTCTAATATTTCTACATATATAAAATGGGAAACATAATTATATTAATGAATTAAAAAATAGGAAAGATTTTAAACCCCATATTTTACATAACAGTTAAGATTCAAAACCTAAATTACATTTCATGTTTTCTAGGAGCTTAGTAGAAGGGGGAGAATAAAAGTGTTGTGAAATATTCTTCTAACGGGAAAATTTGATAGCGCAATAAGGAAAAATGTAAGTTGTATGTCTCATCTCCAAACTCCTCCTGTGAGTAAATGTAAGAGAAATCTACAATCTCAGCTTTTATGGGATAGAACCTATTTGCCCTGACATGATAATGATACTTATTTAGTCTTGCTCTTTGAGGAAAAATCGGGTAAATCTTGTTTGTACTTTATCGAAGCAAGAAAATAACAAAGAATGAAGTATTCCCTGTCTTGGAATTTCATACATAAAATAGAGAGGCAAGAGTTCCGAATGCTTTCAGAATAACAGTATAAAATATTTCCAGTATCTGAATAACGGGGTTGCTTTAAGAAAGTATGAAATATTGAACAAGGTATAATGCGTTATTTATTTATTTATTTTGCATAAATAAGAAACATATGCTTTTATCGGAAAGGAAGAAATTACGAGATTGAAAAATGTTCTTAAATAACACTGCATATGTTAGAGTTTATAACAATAATTATAGAAAGTGTTATTCTGGATAATAACTCTAAAGATATAATGGAAGTTTCCATAGAAAAATGAGGTGGGATTATATGTAAAGGTGGCATGTGAAAATATTTAACATGGTTATACAGAAGTAGATTTAAGAACCAACTTTTTTAATGTTACACTCAAAAATTTGTATTTTGATAAGTTAATATAATTATAATTTAATTGATATAGGAGGAAATATAAAATACGTTTGTTTGTAAATTTTTAGATAATCTGTCTCTGCTGTTGAGAATAATATATATTTAAATCAAAATTTTCGTATCAAGCATTCACTGATTTAGAACTAAACTTAGGAACTTTGAAACTCTATTAGTATAGTAACGTAGAATACGTATTTATGTTAAAAGTTTGTAAAAAAATTGACAAAATCAGTCCTCACAGTACAAACAATGTAAACGAATGCCTTCAATTGGAGGATATCACCCTTATGGGCTGGCCAGTAATCTCAACGTACTTGAATTCAGTAGAACAATAGGGCATGCTTGGTTGACGAGTAGCAGGTCATCAGCCATCTCATACATGACAACCGGAACTATGAAGGGCGTTGCTTGATGAGTGGTGTAATATTCCCTAATATCAGATCGATAATTTGATACTCAGCATGCCTATAAGTTTTACGAACTGTATTGCATTGTTTGGTAGGCATACTTTATATTAACCATCCAACAAACCATGTGATATTGGTTTTTGTACATTGCGTGTTTTTTAAATTTGTTCCTAGGAGGCAAAAAAACATTTTTATTAATGATATTAAATATACAGCATCTGTTTTGCTCTTTATCTTTGATTTAATTAATAAGCTTTACAAATAAGGTCACATTTGTTCTGCTTCTAAATCTTTCATTTCCTGAACTTGCATTTTCCTAAATTTATGGACATGAGTGTATATCCAATTTGTTTAAACCTTCTTAGCCTGAATTATCTGATTTTCATGTTCACTAAGTCTTCTCACATGCATTTCCTGGTTCTCAAATGATATCTAGAGATGAAAGATAATTTGCGTTCAACCATCCATACAGATGGGACTACTCCAAGCCGTTTTTGCACGAAAAATTATTCACCATTTTGAGGCACATATATTCTTCCATTAACCTGAATTAAGATCGTCGTGTGGTCCATGGAATTATGATAATTTAGGTATATGCTTTTAAAAATATTTTACTGTAAAATACGGCAATTTTACTTGTGTCAATCACTTCAGATGATTGAAAAAGCTAAACTTAGAAGCATTCTCAATGTTCCGAATTTGGATTTTTTTTAAAAATCTTACAAATGCTTCTTTTCGATTTCGAATTTACTTTTTTTTTTATTTCGAAAACGCTGTTAAATGAGTAGTTAAAATAAATTTCCAAGAAATGTAATTATTTTTTTAATATACTTACCATCTAATTTAATCTTCTTGAAAAAAATTAAGTTACGTAATTTAATAAATATATCTGTTAAGTTGTCACTTTTTTCTGTCTTAACACGTTCTCTATGTCGAAAGCACATTTAAATTTGTAATCGTTTAAAAAAAAATCTTACAACAGTTTCTATTGTTAGCACTTATATAAATATTTCGAAATATACGTAAACATAAAATATTTACAGCTCGTATTATAGTTGTAAATCATTTAATAACTGTAATTTAGTTTTTTTGAAAAAAAAATTGATTTAGGAATTTGTATTATATACTTTTGACTTTTAAGTAGTACTAATAATTTTTCCCTTTATTTATCATCTTTGAAATAAATGTAAAATAAAAAATACATAAATTTCTACAAGTCAAGAAGGGAATAATGTAGATCATTATCACTAAAACGGATTAAAAAACAAAAAAAAAATTATTATTCTTTCAAGATTCTCAGAAACATAAATTACAAATCGCTGAGAATCCATAAGCCCAAATGGAGTACAAACTATAAAAATCATTTTTTTAATTTTTTTTTATTAAAAACATATAATTGCAAATTTTAATGAGTCTTTGTTTATTATATAACTCTATCTTTCTTATTTTGTTTACAATGGGCAGCCTAAATATTTCTTTGCGTTAAATTAAGATTAATTATCTTCTCGAAATCGGTTTTCCGTAAAAAAAATTGAAAACGCGAACTTTATTCAGATTTATTAAAGTAGCACTCTCTAATTTAAGGTTAGAACTTCGTTATGTTTATTATTTTTGAAATTTCAATTTTATTGCGAATTTCGGGAATGAATTGCAATTATTACAACTTGCTGATAAGTTATTGAAGTTATTGTTAATGAGATAATAAAATTAGAAGTAGCATCAAGTTTAAGAAAATAGCAATACTATTTCTTTTTGTTCTGTGCATTTTAAATATACAGCAGTTTGCCGTAAGATCTCTGAAAAAGATACTGAAAATTGTCAAATGGAAGAAACAATTCAACATTCTGGAAATAGCAATTCGCCTTGTAAGGGGCATTAAATATGCAGCATTCTATTTTATAAATGCATGCGAAACATCAAAGAGAATGAACTTGAGAGGATATGAATTGTAGATGCGATATCAACAATTTAAATGCAGTAAAGATAAAAGAAAAATAGTAGAAATCTTTACAAAGTATTCCAGTTCATGGAAATGCTTTTTAATTTTTTTTATTCTTTCATTGACTAATGCATCTACCCAAATCATACTGCTGGAAACAAATGCAGAATTAGTTCAAATATGGAATCATCAACGCCTTAGTAAGCATTGAAAACATTCAATAACTTAGATTTTCATTTCTTTAATGCAGTATTTCATCACGTTAGCAAGCTTTACTAGTACCATTCGCATTTTACCTTTATTCTCCAAAAATAATTCTTATGAATATCACTCTCTTTAGTATAAATTTATGATCTTACCTTGATTAATATTAATGGGCATTCTGTTCCACATAATTTTAAGGCTAATTTTTGATCCTTTTAACCTTGTATCAAAAGACTACATTAATTTTAATATATTTACGATAACATTTTTCATTTTTTTACCATTTGTGTAATTTTTCTCATTTTGGTTTCTACAATTTTAAAGTTACTAAAATGAATTTATAAAAACAGTTTTATCATTGTGATTTTTTTAATCAAGAGATTTACATCAAAAAAAGATCCGTGCTTTAAAAAACAAAGATTAATTATAGTATTTATATTTAAATATTGAAAAAAATATTAAAATGAAGTTTTTGATAACTAATTCGGAATTTCTTTATATAATTTAAAAAGAAAGTGCTGTTATTTTAAAAAGTAACTGCAAATAACGGGAAAACTCTGTAGCAGGATACGTAAAGTATACCCAGAGCTATTCCAAGTATAAATATAATTCAAACGAATAAATTTACATTTCTCTTCATATAAAAGCAATTTTTATTAGAAAACTCACCTCAGAAGATATTCACATTTGTGATAAAATAGTTAAAGTTAAACTTTCACATGAAACTCTGAAAATTCCTTTACATGGACAATGTTAACTTTTTGGGCTATTTTTCTTTTTTAATATATTATTGTTGCTACATTTTTATAATTAATAAATAAAATGCATATCCTTATTACAATAATTTTATTAGTTTTACCGTATAAAGTTTTAATAATACAAAACGGGAAAATTATTTTAAACAAAGCAGCCATTCGTTTGTGAGACAGCTATTTACACTGCATTTTATTTATTATACTAAATCAGACTGAACACAGAGTCTTCTAATTTAGTTTAGATTAACTGGGCGTAGAATTCAGCATTCCAATAATTTTAATAGTATTTACATGTCACAGAACTTAAAGGTAGTTAATTGGAAAGTTGACAGATCTGATTTCGACAGCATTTTAAGAAGTTTAATTATTTGTTTAGTAAGACTTTCATGCATTGTTATCATATTAATGATCTTGAAAGAGCTTGAGAGGTTTCATCAGGTATTTTTAAGGAGAAAATAATTCAATTCTTTCAAATGTCCTGAGAAAATTTATTGATAAATACATACCAGTTT
This sequence comes from Argiope trifasciata, assembly GCA_026543055.1. Classification (NCBI taxonomy): domain Eukaryota; kingdom Metazoa; phylum Arthropoda; class Arachnida; order Araneae; family Araneidae; genus Argiope; species Argiope trifasciata. Next base: position 1,625,686 of record JAPMOQ010056242.1, read on the forward strand.
AAGAATAATTTAAATTTTTCAAATG
>JAPMOQ010056242.1:1625720-1661390 GCA_026543055.1 Argiope trifasciata
ATTGATAAATACATACCAGTTTAAGAATAATTTAAATTTTTCAAATGATTCCATTAACATCAGTTATATAAAGCTTATGTTTCAAGATTAAAAATCTGAAATTCTCTTTATTAATTAAATTTCTTAATATAAAAAGTAGGATGAAATAAGCAGCTACATGAAATCAAAATATTTTGGAGTATTGCATTTTTTTCTATTGCAGCTCAAAATTTCTTTGAGTGTTCTATGTATACTTTACTTTTCAGCTTTGATTAAAATTAAACAAACTTCTTTCAATAGAGTTCCTGATACTCAGGATTCCCTCAATGAATATTTTAAGCATAAAATTATGATACATCTTGAAGCTCTATTAATGTTATTTTAAGCTCTAGGTGAAAGTATATTTTTACAAGAATGTTTGTCGTGCCGTTCTTTCTCTAGTTGAGGATGAGAAGTTTCCGGCATGGAATTGTTTTTTCCCTCCATGGTGGGTGCAAAACCGATGAGGGTCTGGCTACTCTCATCGAAGACTAAATGTTGGACTTAATCACAATCGAATCCAACGTCCAATCTTCTATATCTTCAACACCATACCATTAACGTTGCTTTTGCTGCGGTTCGGTCATTCAGATTTTTTCGCTTGTCATTGGTTGGGTAGGAGTTGCTCGTTTAAGTTTCAAAATATTTACACTAACACTTTTATGCTATCATTACAAGAGTAACTATTCGATAGGCATATATTCTCACTACACATTGTCATTTATGGTATTACAGTCTTACTGCCTTAATTCTGATGTAAACAATTGCGCATGTAATAAATGCATCATAAATAGAACGACTAGATTGAATGCTTACTGAAATGATAAAAATTTATTTGAATTAAATTGCAAATTATTATAATGTTTAATGTATAATAACAATTTATTATAATGTTTAAAATTAAAAATATATCAAAAATTCATTAAAAAAATCATGGCATTGAAATAGCTATGATGATATATATTCATTACACAGATACTATAGGGTGAAAGTCTAAACTTTTATTGAATCTTAAATTAATAGAATGCTATTTAAAAAAGAAGTATCTGCTCTGATTGGTATGTTGATTTCTTTTCTCTTAACAAGTGCGTGTATAAAAGATGTGGATTCGAGTTTCCTTCACTTCCCAGAAGAAACTTAACTTCTAAAGAACGAACTTTACCGGATCTGTAATAGTAATTGAAATCATTTCTTGATTCTTCTTGTCACAGTGACGTTTATTCAATTTAAACAATAACACCAACTTGTTCTTAGCTAAACACAGTCTATATCGTGATGTTGCTTTCATTATTAATTTCTTATTTCTTATAATAATGTATGACTTAGCTAAATTCAGGGTTTCTTTCTATTTATAAAAAATAACTGCTTAATAGACAATATTAATAGGGGACAACTATTTCATAACATATGTCTGGATTCCCATGGATTTAAGATTCATTACCATTCTGATTAATTATAGGTTGACTTTTCATTTATAAGAAATAAATTTGTAGTAATCATTTTTCTAGTTTATGAATCAACGCATTACATTGGTAAATACTGAATCACTTTACAGCTGATTTGCGATTTCATATAGAGGTTTATAATTATAAAGTTTAAATCTGGACATATATTTCAATTGGGAATCATTTGGTAAGTTATACCTGTTATACCACTCTTCCACGCATCGTAAAATGTACCTTGTGGAAGAAGAAAAAATCACGAAACATTAGTTTTCGCCCATATCGTAATCGAAGCGGGTCGGTGCTTGTCCCTCTTTGGCAGTTGCACCACCTGTGTCCCTGCTTATTGATTTCAGAGACTTTAAAATTCATTGACTTTTTACTGCTCCAAGGCAAACTGCTTACACGTGATGAAGCTGAAGAGCTCTTTTTTTTTCTTTTTGACTATTGCTCAAAGTGGTTCAAAGCAATTTATTTTTTTTCTCTTGCTTCATGCGATTCCACTTTATCTTGCTGGTACTGGTTATGTTTTCCGTTTTTTCAACTACTTTCGTTTCACAATAGCGATGTGAAAACCTTTTTTTTATTTTCTTTATTGACGCCTTTTGTGCACAAAATGGTTTCTTCAAGCGAAATACTAGAGTGAGCCTATTAGAAGAGGTTCAATTTGTGCAGAGGATGAAAAGAAACGTGGAGTCTTTGGAGGGAGGGAATGTCCTGGTTCGATCAAGAGAATTCTGTGGTCAAAATAAAACATCACAAATTTGTAAATATGCTATTAAATTGCACATCACTGCAGTAAATCATGTTTTTCTCTTTCAAAAACAGAGATCGGAAGTATTAGCGGAGTCTTTTAAGTATCACTTTAATTGTCATAAATTTCTAGGTAAGTGGCAATAAGTGGACGTGACAAGAAGTAAGTATTAATTAGATTTGAAATGTAGTGGGAGTGGCACTTTTTTTCTTTTAAAGCTTTTAGATATGAATGAAAAAATGAAAATAGCTATATGATAATTATTGGGGGATTATATATCACTTAAAAGCATTTCCTTTGACAGTATGAAAAGACATTTTATTCTGTCATTTCTGTTTGAACACATCCCTGAAGTAGAATTCCCATTCCCATTTTTGTTCACTTAATTTTGTTTTCTTAATTTCAATAGAAAATATACATTACCAAAAATTATATCTAAGTATTGTATTAACCATTAAAATCTTTACCTAAACAGTTATTATTTACTTCTTATATACCCTAAATTATGGCTTAAAGTAATTTCAGCTTATAGCATCTTACTTTCTTGCATGGATTTGTTACAAATTTTTAGCATTATAATTAATATTGTAGGCTTTCAAAGTTTATTGTGCATTGACTGTTTCGTTAAGGAGAGGATTAGAGTTAATGAATGATATGACAAAAATTGTCTAGATTTCTTCTAAAATTAGAATAACTGTGTTATGATTTTTAGGCTCATATTAAGTACGTGCTCCTATCACATGTATGTGTATAGTACTTGAGAGCAAATATACCGTTTAAAATAAGATTTGATGAGCATATAATTAGTTGAATTTCCCTTTCATGATAATGGATACTCCAGCTATCTTGGATATTTGTATGCGGTCTTATGTAAAGATATTAGCAATGTTTTGTAATAACATATCGGATATTTTATGAAGTTGCTAGAATTGAAAATTCTTCTGGACTTCATTAAAAAAAACATGGTCATATTTATCATATACTCAGTCATATTACAAACATAGCGATGAATATGATATGAAATTTCTTTCCAAAAATCAAATGATTGAAACTGTGTTTTACATAGTTGTGTAGAATAATGAGCGTTTATGACAATTCATTTAGTGGTTCTCAAAAATGTTTATTAATATTTATATTTTGAATATAATTTATTTTCTTCGAACTCTGTATTTTTATTTTTTATCAGAAAGTGTTAGAACTTCATAAAAGAAAAAAAAAAAGGCACAATATAAGAAATTCTAGCAAAATTTTGAAACTTTTTAATCATTTATTTACAGAAAAGTTAAGCTTAGAAAATGTGCAAACTACTATAAAAATTATTAAGAAAATGTTAATGTTATATCAGATTTTGGAAAATTATAATTAACATTACTCCAGTTTATTTTATCAAAACAATAATATCAATATCAAGTGAAAAGCTGAAAATAAATTTGCAAGATGAAATTTGTCACAAAACTATTGATTGATATTTTTACTCAAAGAAAAACGCCTATTATATTTGTATTCATGTCGTTTTATAATACGAATGTTATTCTAATTTGCAAATAAGCATCGCAGAAAAGACGAGTGGAAGATAAATACTGGACAAACTTTGTTTTATTAATGAGAAACCAACGTATTTAATGCAGTGTTTCTTTATATAATGTATATCTAAAGCTTCCCTTTATTGAGCATTAATTAATTTTTTTCCGAGTAATTGTATTCGTAAACTAGTAAACATTAAAAAATGGATTTGGTTACTTTAGTTAGCTGGGAAATTTTTCAGAAATATGTTACAGGAAGTATGCAAAAATGAAACAAAATAAAATTCTTGTTTCCTCACTTAATTAAAAAATCTTATTCAGCACGAAAATTAATAATGTTAACAAACGTTTTTGTTTGTAGTAGAGTTAATTTATCATTTTTTTCTTAATTAAATCCTTTTAATCAGAATTCTATGAAATTCACTTACCTTTTCATTGTTTTAAAATGAAAATTTGGTTTTAGTAAATAATTAAGCGATAAAACAATGTAATTGAAGAAATACCATGTTTGATATTCAATCCTTAATGGGAGTTATTCTGAAGAACGAAAAAGTAGAGAAACAATAGAAAAACAGAAAAAATATATTATTTACACCTTATATAAACATAAAAAATATTATTTACAATATGAGGATACTATCTTCTTCATAGGGTCTTATGCTATGCAGCAATTTGAAATGTCCTGTGTGTGAGAATCACAGCATAAATTATCATAGTGAGAATTATAAACTATAGAAATTTTTCTGATATATCAATTATCTCAAACAGAACATGAAAACCTAGTATTTAGAAGAAATAAACAAAAAATATCATTCGGAATACCTTTCTGTTTCATCAGAAATGAAATATTCATAATACTAAAATACTAAGAGAAGGTTATAAATATTTCATACAATCAGCGCATAAATGCTTAGAGTAAAAATCATAAATTATAGAATGTCTTCTGAGATATCAATTATTTCAATCAAAATATCAAAAATGTTAATAATTAAAAGTAACAGAACATTCCTGTTGCTTTACTATGTTCTTTAATGTTCAAATATTTAAAAGAAACAAGCAAAACAGATATGCCGGTTTGATTTGAATTGGAATATTCATAATCCTAAATTATTGAAGGAATATAATAAATATCTCATGCATTTGTATAAAATATATTTATTTTTATTTCAAAAGAAATTTTCTTCAGACCACATTCTAAAATAAATAAACTTCTTAATTTTACTTTTAACTTGTTTCCGTATTATGGTTTTCAAAAGAATAACTATATCATTCACATTATTTGTTTTTTTTATTTAAATAAAGTTAAATATTATCCTAATTTTTTAAAATTCAAATTATTCAAATTCTAGTTCTTTTTTATTGGTATAATTGTATCAGTATTTTTTTTCCCATTTAATTATGACTTTTCATTTTTAATTTTCAAATGCAGTATTCTTAAATACTTTATTTAATGAGAAGTTTGAAAAAGGATAAAGGCTTTGATTAATAAAATTTATTTCAAGTGTCAAAGCAGAAAGAAAAATTAACGATTTTCTAATGAAATAGATCGTATACTTCATTTTCCTGTATAATAATATTTGAATACATATGACTAATGATAAAGCACATTTTAATAAATATTTGAAAATATAAATAATTAATTGTATTTCTAATTATCGCATATTAAACATGAATAATGTTAAAAATAATCTTTCATCTACGAGAGGAACATTAGTTTTCTTTTGTTATAGTAAAAAGAGTAATAAAAAAAATGGATAAAGGCTTTCATTTCAATAATTCGGTTTACAACGCAAACTAAAAAACTCTACACTTTTTTATAGATATTTTAATGTTTATTTGTATAGAAATTTTAATTATCTTCCTTTATTTTTTTCTATTTTTTAGACAGATTTCAGTTTCGTTAAATTTTAATTGGTCTTACAGATATCTTTGTGTGTTACATAACAACAAAATATATAGCAAAATAATAATAATTCTTATTTTTAAAGATTTATTGTTATTAGGTAATATTTTTAATGGTTATTTGTAAAAGTATAATTCAATTTTACGGTTTGTACGCAAGCTAAATTATGTTCTTATTCATGTATTAAAATTGTAGGTGGTAAAATCTATAAATCTAAATGCCACAAATGTTTTTGAAAGAATTATTATTTGGCTCATATTATTTCAAAAATTATTATTCCAGAATTGCAATACTAATTTACTTTATGAATAAAGAAATTCATACTCATTTTAAGAAAAGTTAGCCTTGATAAATCATAAGCAAGTACTGGGTGAATAGAATTAAGTTCTTTATTTAAATACTTCATCTTTACGAAGTTTAAAATGTCAGTTTTGAGATCACTGCAGAGCAGTAAATTCGAACCCTGAAAATGAGAGGATTATATTAAAGGATGGAACCGAAAACTGATTTAACTCCAGCTCAAAGTATTGGCGATTCCAAGACTTTATTTCCTCGGAAATTTAAATTAGTTAATACTACTAATCGAGAGACAAAAATAGAAAGCAAAGTAATTGAATGAGATAATTTTTTCAATGTGAAACACAATCTGGTAGAAATATATATTGAAGTGATGGTATAATGATAAGAATTTAATGTAGTGAGAGTTTTTATAATTTTTTTCCAATGGAGGTTTTTTACATCTTTGTTCAGAGTAGAAATATCTAGAAATCATGAATAATTGGTAGACTTTATTTTCTAGTAATGATTAAGTTTTGGTTAAATTATATATTTTTTTACATTAAATAATGACCGACATTTTGACCTTATAAAAACAATATTTAAGGTAACCGACTACGTTCGGAGGAAAAATTTTGAAACATTTGATTTTTTTAAAAAAATTTTTGGTTTTTGGCCGTATTATCAATTATAAACACTATAAATACAAAAACATTATTTTAGACTATAATATATTTATATAAGTAAGAAAATTTGTGGTAAATTTTAGTGAAATTTAACCAAAACGGTTAGCATTCTACACAAAATTGTAATGCAACAATCCTATATTTATTTGCACACAAGTTATAGAATATAATGATGAATGAAATGAACCAAATCTGCAAAGAAGTTACGTGTAATATATATATATATATATGTAATCATTGCTTTTGAAGTTATAAAATGATCAATTTACACATTCTGTAAGTTCTCCCTCATCATACAATAATACTGTTATAAGTTCTACCATAACTATTAATGCCGCTAATTCACCGAGTTCGCTTGTAGTGGGTGTATGATTTGAAAGCATAAAGCAGACCACAAAACTTAAAAACGGCGTTTATTTAACGTTGAGACACTAATACAAACATGAGAAATACACAGGACAACACACACTTGTGGGCTATAACAAACAATAGCTTACAAGTGGTAATAGAACAGCAGCATACAAAGTGGTTATACCGAATTCAGCAAGTGAGAGGATTTTCGGAGCTTCGCTCTACGGTTTCTTCAAACGGTTGATATTGTGCATTGTCACCTCGATTTAGATGCATTCAAACGTCAACTCACTACTACATAACTGTATGCTCCATACACAACACGAAGCTGCTTCTACAATAAACACCATGACTATGCACAAACTAATTCAGCTCCACAGAATTCTGGGCTTTTCCGTTGTTGCTTCGATATCCTCTGGGCGACTATTTCTTTCAATTAATAAATGTATTTTATAAATAAAAGTCAGAATATTGATCAACATATTTTTGTGTTATGCAATCTTTACAATTTCTAATATTTCCGAATTCTCTATAATCTTATAACTTTAAGTGATCTATTCTTCTTTATATATAAATTTACGTCATGCATTCCCGGAAGGTCTCTAATAATTTGATTCAAATTTTGCATTTACAAAGAAAAACATAGTTTATGAATGATAATTAAGATTAGTATACTCAACTTCCACTTAGAAGTGTGATCATGCAAAATATTGGTCAGAACATGGTGCGTGTATTGTTTGTCCTCGATTGTTATTATTTTACTTATGTATTTATATTTGATATTTTTGCTTTATAAGTCTGTCTATATAAAAAGCAGATTTTATAATTAATTATTATAGATTTTTCCATTTGTTTTCATGCTGCTAATCTTATATGGTGCCATCAAGGATCCAATTTCCATATGGGAAAAGTGAATTTTCAAAAATATAAGTAATAAAAGATGAAATTTAAAATGAATACTGTAATATAGAAGATTGTTTCGAATAGCATGGTAAACAAAGTGCATTCCTTATTTTTATTTAAATGAGCACCTAATACATTTAAATGATTGAATGATTATTCATGTATAATGAATATGTGATTCGTGCCTAAATATTTTCTCGGTAAAAAAAAAAACCAGGGTTTTCTATTAAAAAAAGAATTTTGTAGAATATTTCAGGAATTATTAATGAACATATAAATAGCAGAAGTAAAGAGCACATATTTATTATATCCGGTTTTCTAGATATGTAATAAATCTGTGGTCTTAACATCTAATGTAAAGATCTCGGGTTATGAGTTTATTTTTACAGTTTTATCAAGTTTATTATTTCAAAATTTCAGGTTTTAGTAAACCATTATACAACTGTTGACCATAAAGTGGACTTGTTCAAATCTGTTTATGTATTCATAAACTTGCTTCTCCATAGGGATGCAAATTCTCGTTTGAAACGAGATAATTAGCCTTGAAGCAGAAGCAACAAAATACGGTCCCCCGTCTAATTAACTCACGTATCCGACAAGTATCATAACTCCAACAACAGCTGATGCAAACGATGGCCTAAAACTGCAGATGGTGAAGTGGACATTCTATCTAGACTTTCAAGAGCGAAATATATACTCTTGTACTCAATGAAAGCGGCAATAGTTTAACATTTTAGAAGTGTGACATTGAAGTGTTTGTCTCAAGTCTTCATTAATTATTGCGAGCAATTGTGGAAAATAATTGGAAGACTACTACAAAGAAATTATATCTAGATAGTGATCATTATTTTCCATAATCACTCAAAAGTACCAATATAGATATTTATACGAAAAGCTCATTTTTTAAATTTATTTATTAAAAAAGAACAAAAAATGATTCGATATGATACAAAGGGGTATCAACTATATATAATATATCTATTGATATTAAATACCAGTAAATATGCTATCGTTCAACAGAATAGATAGATGATAAATAACCAATTTAATACTTTTGACACAGTTATACTTTTTTAGGACGACGATGGGAATCTCAAAGTTAAGTAAAAATTGAAAATAATTAATAATTTTTCAAAATTAATCTACCCTCAATAAATGTTTATCATTGTTGCTTCTGAAAATACAAGTAAAAATAGAACTACGAAGAAAAAATTTATAGACACTTTGCTTTCTAATTTTAATAGTTTTGTTAAAATTATTATATAATTTGAAATAATATAATTTATTGCTACATTAAGATTGTGCTCATTTCATTATTTCATCAAATAACTGAACAATCGCTTTCCCACTATTTAAAACTAAGAAATTAAGATTTTGGTTATATTTATATAATAAGGTTGAAATTTTGTTTTCTATTTCGTTCAATGATTTTTACAAATATTTGCAAATCCTATTAATAAATTATACTTATTTGGAAATAGGCCTATGAATAGAACTTCAAATTTCCTCAAAATTTTAAATAACTTCTTTATAACCATTTATATGATATAATATTAAAACCATTACATATTTTTGAATGAATTAAATATCAGATTATATATCGCATTTTTAATTACGAAAGAAATAATCAGATAGATGCATTAAAAGCAAATGTGCATAATGTTGATGCATACGTTCATCATTACATTTTTATCTATCGCATTTGCAAGTATCTAAAACCATAGACCGGCGTATAATCGATTCCTTGTTAGATTCGGCTCAAAATTTGAAAAATGTCTGCACTATAGATGTTAAATCTTACATATTATTATCTTTCCAGCTCTCTTCCTATAGCAATTATCATATTACTTGGTATTCGAAAAGCCAGACAAATAGAGCAGAAATTTATTCAAAATTTGACATAAATTTATAAATAGTTTTTGAGTCTTGTCACAGGCAGACGTTTTCCAAAAATTGGTTTTTCTAATACAAGTATATCTAAAACTAAGTTCTTATTATTTTTTTTTGACGATTACTATACTTTTTGTGCACTTCGTATATGAGGAAATGCTTTAAATGAACTGCAGGAGAAAGCAACAAAATTAAAAGTTGTCAAAGCAAAAGGAAATTTAAATAATTTTAGCTTTTTATTGACGGCATCCTTAAATTGGCATGCATATACACTGAAGTGACAAAAGTCATGAGATGACTGTTAATATCATGTCGGTCCTCCTTTTGCCCGGCGAAGTGCAACAACTCGACGTGTCTTGGAGTCCACAAGTCGTTGGAAGTCCTCTGCAGGAATATTGAGCCATGTTGTCTGTATAGACGTCCATAATTGTGAAAGTGTGGATGGTGCAGGAGTTTGGGCACGAACGGACCTTTCGATGATATCCCATAAATGCTCGATGGGATGTACTTGACTGATGAATTTGATTATTCATTTTCGTTAAACATTGCAATACTAATGTTGCCCTAGTGTGAAATCAGCCAAGGAGTGATTAAAGCTGATAATGACATGGTTTTTTTTTATCATTATTACAAAATGCATTACCCCTTTTATTTAAACATTTTAACTTGATAAAAATTTTGATTATTTCTACAAACATCACTGTACACTACATTTCATAGACTTAAAATTTACTTATATTGTTACTGCAATTCATGAATGAATATGATTTTTTTTACTAAAACATTATTAGTATATAATAATAATCTAAATATATTAATTTGTTATAGATTTTTATCATACAATCAAATAACAAATGTAGTTAATTTTTTGATATTATTTCGTTGAAAACATTACATTGGAAAGCATAGTTCTCTTGCAATTTGTCCTTGTGATGGCATGTTCAACAATGTGGGGAATGAATTGAATGTGCTTAGAAATTTACCCTCTAAAACAGCCTTGTAATGAATTCTGGATTTCAGTGATTGCTTTACGGTACATAATACCTACGGACATATTTTGAGTATTCGCAGACATTTGCTGTCAAATATTTCTCATATATGGAAATTTACAAATAATTCTTAATTAATCTGCGGAATTATTTAAATATGGAGTAAATATATTTTCCTAAAATCATACTTGCAACTTCGAATCATTGCATTCGTTCGTGATCAGTTATACAAGAAAATTTTAATTTTTTTTTTCTTTTTTAGAAAATAAATGCTTTATTTATGACTTTTAATTAGAACAACCACATTAGTTTTGAAAGAACAAGGAAATTCAATCTACGTTTCATAAAATTATTTAATCATTTTTTCCCAGCAAAACTTATCGCATTTCAATAAATATGTATATATGTCTCAATTAGAAGAATGTGTAGTTATCTCATATGTATATTCACCTCATATTACTAAGAATGTTGTTAGATATGCATCCGTAAATATCTGTAATAAAGCATTTGAACTATACTATTTGGAATACTTGAAAAAAATTAGAAGTAATGGTCTTTAGTTTTTTTTAATTGAAAACCAGAAACCATTTAATTTATTGTTGCTTCAAAATATTGAAAGCTGTAAAATATTTATTTTTGAGTTTCTATAATTTTATCAAATATTCGTTAAATATATTTTATTATTAAAATAAAAGATATTAAAAAAGGCATGAAATACTCTCTGCTAACGTTTTTTCAGAAATTCACCAAAAAAAAGAAGATAGACTTGTACTACAGTTTCTGAATTGCCAAATATAAAATGTGTTTTTTTATTACCAAATGCATTTCCTACTAAATTGTAAAACACTGAAACTGCATCCAATCTACATTGTTTTATAAGATGGAAATCAATTGAATAGTATTTTAGAAAACCAAGTATACTTGGACGATCACAGATTAGAAAAAAGAAGAAGAAAAGAAAACTAGTTTCTGAAATATTTCCCTGTACTCTTATACACCTTATCTTTCTTATGTAGTTGCCCAGCAATTGCCCGAATACCCGAAAAACAAATTAAGAAAAACTCGAATCAAATTATATAGAAATGAAAACAGAACAAGCGGAAAACAGAACCGGATTTACAGCTTCCTAATTCAATCAGGATGTTTTTTCCAGTTTGGATACCTAGAACAGAAAAATGTTTTCTGGCATCGCTGGAACAAGCCACCGGACTGGAAGAGATTCAATTTAGAAAGATCACTGGAACTCATGCGCGATTGAAATTGCTTTTATTCTGAAAAATTTCCCGGCCTCCAAAGATCGTGCTGCGCGGGGGCACAACAATTGGCTTTTGATTCACGCGAATTACCCTGGAATTTTTCATTCATTCTTTTCTACACCCATCTTTTGAAGTTCACTCATCATTATCAGCATTCACTCTGGTATTTGATATTGCTGCTTCGTATGATTTGTTGTTTTGAACACGCTCCGAATTCCTTTACCCTCCAATAAATTTACTCTATTTCGCTGCAAAATGTTTTCATTGTTCTTGTGCAAGTTGACGTTTGAAAGCTTTTTAAATGAAATTTTCGAACAAGCCATGTTTAATTCAAGCTTTCCCGCTTTGTTATTTCTATGTTCATAAATCAAAGAATCGTAAAAATTTTTATTAGTTTCCTGATTTGGAAATTGCTAAGTCATTTTCAAAGTCACTTAAACAAGCGATTTAAGTTATATCAGATGGAAAATCCATTGAGTGATTTTTTTTTTCCTTTTGAGACTCAAAGTAATGTACTAAATTCTATTGAAAGTTGCTCATTCCAAGAGGAGAGTCAAAAGAGTTCAAGAAATTTAATTAATATATTTAATTTAATGAAATCCTGATTCCACATTTTGTGCAGTTATAAATTACAAAAATACTGATGAATTTTGTTTAATTTTGATTGAGATAACATGGTTAGTACATAAGATTATAAATATTTGGCAAGTGCAAATTAAATTATTATAAAAGAAGCTTTACCTTATTCTGTTGTTTGTCTGAAAGAAGCTAACGAAATGGGTGAAGTGCTAATGAATTGATAAATTACGAATTTAATTAATTTATATCGAATTGATGGATTAAGAATTTACTTTATTTTTGTTCAATTTATCAATTACGTACTTACTTTATTCTTGCCAAATTCAAGAATTATTAATTTATTTCATTTTTATCAAAACTAATATAACTTTTGTTACTTTCTGTCTTGCGAATCATGATACGTGTTGTCCTTTTAAGAATCCCTAATCACATGATTCAATTACCACATAAAATATAAATGTAAAGTTAATTTGTGCATCAAACAACTTCTTGTGTATTTTCTTCCTTCTGAACCTTAAGGCATTGCTTTAAATTGGTTGAAATTTCTAACTATTCATTCCAAAATAAGAATCGAAAGAGTTCAGGACATCACATTAATATGTTTAATGAAACGAAATCCTTAATGTAAATTTTGCGCTGATGAATTTCAAGAATATTAATCAAGTTTATTTAATTTTAATTGATATAACATGTTTAGTACATAAGATTATAAATATTTGATAGTTACAAATTCCATGAATATAAAAGTGATTATATGATTCTTGTTTCTCTGAGAGACGCTGGTAGAATAGATGAATTATTAGTGAATTGATGGATTTCTAATTTGTTATATTATTGACAAAACTTATAAAACATGTGTTATTTTGGGTGTCATGAATCATGATATAAGTTACATTTTTAAGAATCCCGAATCACGTAGTTCAATGACCACATAAAACATAAATGCGAAGTTAATGTGTAAAAGAAAAATTCTTTGCGCATTTCCTTCCTTTTTTTAAAATTATCTTTGAAGTTCTAATTGTTCATTCCCAGAGGAGTATCGAAAGATTACATGGATTCTAACTAAAACGTAAATGAAATTAAATCCTGATTCTAAATTTTGGCTTATTAATATTAATCCAGATTATTTAAATTTTGATATCTTTAATATTTGATATCTTCAAATTTCAGGATTGTGAAACTAATACTTGATGATTCTTTTTTCTCTGAACGATGCTAGTGAAATGGGGGAGGCTTTAATGAATTCAAGTATTATAATTGACTTTATTCTTGACGAAATTAATATAACACATATTTTTTGTGAGAATTAAGAATCATAATATGAATTGCACTTTTAAGAATCCTGAAGGACATAGTTCAGTGATTACATGAAAATTAAATATGAAAGCAATGTGCAAAATGGAAATTTCTTAGTGCGTTTTCTTCCTTCTGAATATTAATACATCGCAATCAATTCTATTTAAAGTTATAATTTCTCATTTTGTCAAAAGATTTAATTAAATCAAGTTAAACTGCATAATGTAACGAAATATCATGATTAAAATTTGAAATGTCATGATTCATTATATCATGACCTGATGAATTACGAAAATATTATTGATCCTTCTTTAATTTTGATTAAGAAGCATTACATGGTTCTTATATCTCTAAGAGACGCAATTGAAATAGATACAGAGCTAGTATTTCGACGAAAACAATATAGCATTTATTATATTGAGTGAATTGCTCTTTTAAGAATCCTGAATCACATATTTCAATGACCATATAAAACATAAATGTGATGTTAAGGATTAAAATGAAAAATTCCTAGTGTTTTTTCTTCTTTTTGAACTTTAAACCATCTCAATAAAGTATATTGGAAGTTCTAATTGTTCATTCCAAAAAGAGTAAATATTTCAGTAAACCTAATTAAAATGTTTAAAATGAAATGTAAATATGTAATTTAAGAGTTTAAATTTAATGAAATACTCACTCTAAATTTTGTGCTGATGAGCTACAGAAATACTAACTAAATGTATTTAATTTTGTTAGAGATGATATATTTAATGCGTAAAATTATAAACATTTGGTTATTGTAAATTACATGATTATAAGAAAAGCATTACTGATTGAGTCTTGGTTTCTTATTGAGTATGGGATACTGTAGTGAAATAGATTAAATGTTATTTCATTGATAATTTATTAATTTACTGTATATTACTATACATTCTAACTAATGCAACATTCGTAATTTTGTGAATAACTACTCATGACAGGTGCTGCAATCTTAACCTAATGACTGTGTAAGTTTTTTTTTCAAGTATAATGTTAAAAAAATCAAAAATCATATTTTGGTATTGTAAGATGACCATAGTTCCTAATCTCCATTCATTTATGTATGCTCCTGTTTCAATAATTATTGGAATTTCAACTCTAGTAATATTAGAAATATTGAATATATCTTTCTAGCATGGTTTTTCTTTCTTCCTAAATAACTCTAAATTTCATAACAAATATTTTTCACCCCACACTGTTTCTTTATATTAATCATTACTAAATTGCATTTATGTAAATATTTCTAAGACTTTTAAAGTACTTTTCGAACAAATACAGTTTAATTGAGTCGTTCCTTTCCTTTCCTTTCTTTCAATTCCAAGGAACTTCCTTTACTTTCTAACTGTTATTTTAACAAAAACCAATTGTATAAATTTCTAATATTCTATTGATTATAAAATTGGAAATCGTATTGCTATTTAGCAAGTCAAGTTAAATAATCAAAATAAAATTAAAGCAATATAAAATTATTATTTTTTTCTAAATGTCATTTAAAAAATCCGTTATAAATTTAGTTTTAATTATTAAAGGAATTCATACGTTAATGAATTTGGAAAAAGATTGAAAGACTTTGTATAATAGTTTCAGTATTTTACTATTCTTCTACTTTGAATAAAATTGGAAACTTATCATTTCTAATTAAAAAGAAACCAAAATTTAATTTTTTATTTTAAGAATATTTGCAAGAAGAAAATTAAATGAAGCAGAAAGGTGTTATGAATGGATGCCGAAAGTCTTATTTGCTGTCATTATAATGTTGATATCAAATAAATAAATTGCAGTTCAAATTTAATCTTGAAATCAAATTGAAAAAATATCAAATTTAATTCATGAAACTCAGATTAGCAAGCAATATTCTTAGTTAATGACAATTATTCACAAACAATCCTACAGATTAAATTAGCTACTTGGAAGAAAAAATTCTAGAAAATATATGCATTATCTTCAAAGATTTATAATATTATTACATATAAAAACCTCTATATTTAATTTTTCAAATAACTGAGTTAATATCTGTATTTTATAGTTGAATGATTTTTTTTAATTTATAATTTTTACTTATAAGTATTTACAAAATAAAAGGATAAAATAAATGGCAAACATTGATAACTTACGCGTCATCATTAGATTAATAGGAATAATTAATTCACAACTTTTTCTAAAATAAATGACAAAAAACAATAGCAAAAATTACATAATTAAAAAGTAAAAAGTAACCTCGTCTACATATTTATTTTCTCTGTATTCTCATTTCGGGGGGATAAATTTTAACGCTCTTGTAAAAGCGCAATAAAAAGGTCTCTAATTATTATCTCAAGAAACGATAATTTGTATGATACCAAATCTCTGACATGATACAACGTAATTCTTGCTACTCGTTAAAATAAATGGCGGTAAAAATATGTCACTGATAAAATTAATTGCCAATTTATAACACAAATTTAAGTAGATTAAACTCTACCAGAGTTAGGGAATTTTATAAACATTTCTTTAAAAAGTTTAGAAATAAAAAGTTGTAACTTTTTAATTCTTTATTTTTTGCTTAATAGCAGCTTCGATATCATGGTTTGATAACAGATCGCTAAAATATCTAAATTACTGATATATCTTCCATGTTCCTCTTGAAATAAAAATTTATTTCACCTATATATATAACGAACATAAATTGGAGAGATTTTTTCCCTTTATTTTATGAAATAATTTTATATGAATTCAGTAAAGGAGGCATTAGAGTAATCTTGTTATCAACTAAGAAAAACATGCATGTATTATATTTTCGCAATTACTTTGTAGCATAAATTTCAAAATTGTCATAAGCATACAAGAGTTGTGCATCAGACAAGCAGTAATTACCACGTAATAAAAAATTACCACTGAAAGATTTTACCATGTAAAATCAAAAAAAGAAAGTTTTTAAAATCACAAAAATCTCGATTTGTATTTTTTATTTTCTTTGAACTATTAATCGCTTCAGTGTTTAAAGAAAAAAATAAAGTAGTAAAAAGCTTTAAGTATTTGCTATTGAAGAATTATTTGGCCTAAACATTAAAAACTGGATAACCGGAAACTACATTTACAATTGTAAGATAAAAATAATTCGTTATTATTGTTTGATTTTCTGAAGATAAATGCAAAATCCTTTCTATGAGACGCATGCCGATTTATTTCTTCAGATTCAGATTTATTTAATTTCCCTCTTTGCTAGGGTGAAAAGGAAATCTTTTATCGGCATGCTTCTGCATATGTACTTCAATTGTTTTAACAATTATATCTTAAGAAATATATATTACAATTGCTTTGATTAAACCTTTTTGGGTTTCTAATTAATTTCTTAATATTTTACGCCTTATGCAATCCATGAAATAGAAAATACTAAAATTATGCATTCAATTTAATAAACTTAATTGCAAATAATAATTCGAAATCGTTTGGTAATTTCCGCAAGGACGATCTATCCTTAGTCACATCAGTAAAGATTGAATGTGAATAGACGTTTAGAATACGTCAGGATTCATGAAAATATATTGTTTTAAAATGAAAAAGAATTTTTTACAGATGCCATGCAATTTTCGTCAAATGTTATCCATTATATTAAAAATATCATGTTTTTTATGCAGTGTACCTAAATATTAATTCATTTTTAGCAAATATGCTCAGAAGTTTTAACCACATATATCTATTATCTAATAAGAAGTCTCACTGTAATGTAAAAATACAATTTTTTAGATTCCTAAAATATGATTTGGCTTATCATTATAAGCCATTCTGACATAGAAAATCAAACATCATTAGAATTCAGTTTGTCTCATGCAGTGATATTCCACCAGGAGTTTAAATTTGAGAATCAAATGTTCCTTACTTTAGATGCATTTCTATGTTTTTAAATTTGCTTAAAAATTTTGTAACTTAGTTGAAATGTTATACAATAAATTATAAATGTAACATACAATAAATTATCCGAAGCAGTTTCATACCAATATGTGAAACAAATTGACACTTCAGAATCAAGTTTGAATTTCCAAAACTTTCTAAAATTCAAACAATATCTTTGGAAAATGGACTTTGTTGCTTCTAATGCAGTTCAGACTGCGAATGCAACAAAATTTCTAATTTATCTAATTTTCAAGTTTTCACTTAATTATTTCATAGCCTAAAAGTTTGGGAGAAAAATCATTTTTTCATTTTTTATTTCGACTCTCAATTTGGAGAAGAAATGAGCAGGAATTTTATTCAGAGAAGGAAATAATTTTTCTGAACTACCGATTTCATTTCCGAACTCAGATTCAATGAACACCAGACAAAGTACAAGAATAATTTTCCGTGGAATTATGCTCTTATTAGTAGAACATTTAATTACTGTAGTAGGGGGGAAACATTGTTCTAAATACAATAAATGTTAATGCACAGTCAATAAATGTTCTGACACTGTCAATGTTAATGCATTGTCAATAAATGTTGATACACTGACAATGGTAGTGCTATGTCAGTAAATGTTCATAGGAATGATAAAAGTGTCTTCACTCCAATTAAATCTTCATTGAAGGTATTTAGGGCTTTAAGAAATATTTCTTCTTTATATTCCATTAGTTTTGAAAAAAATATCCCTTTCATTTGGACATAGTTTTTAAATAAACCTCCTAAAAAGTATTCTATTCACACGAAGTTCACGTGAAATGATATAAGAAAGGTATTTTTATACTAATTATAAAAATCGTATAATTAGTAGGAATTAAAATACGCCAAAACCATCTTAACACTGAATAAGCAAAGTAGCAAAAAAAAAAGGTTTTAAAAAATCCCTTAAGTAATGCTAAAGTAAATAAAATATATTCTTCATCAAAACAAGTCTGAAAGTCCAACCTTTTAGGTAATGTTACTTAGATTCTATTCTTTTCATTCCATTTGATTTTCATTGGTAGACACCTCATTACTGTAGAAAATTAAATTATCCTCTTAAAGAAATTTTCATCGAAACGAAAACAATAACAACGTTAGAAAAATATACTTGAAAACTGAGCTAATTGAGTTTCCTTTGCATGATGAAAGAGCTTTTTGTTTGTACAAGAAGTCCAGTTCAGTAATGGGAGTCTTCAGTTGGCACGAAATGTTATTCTCTCCAGAACTTTAAATATTAAAATGTGTTTATTTCTTCCAAATAAGTCTCTAGATAAAAATAATTTAAGAACTTTAGAACTTTCATCAATCTTCATAAAAACACAACACTGTATAATTAAATGACATATAAATAAAATATACTTGGCAGAAAACACCAAAAGAAAAATATCAAGAAAAAGTAATATTGATAATAAATTAATCAATATTTTATTTATATTGAAGCTCATAATAAAGAACAAAAACTTTTTTAACTGAATTGTACAAAAATCAAATCATACGCAAATCTAACTAAATAATTACTTTAAATTAATCAGTCGGACTTTTTTATTCAGGTAACCGAATTTTTGTTATTAAGAGGAAATTGAATAGCAATCAATTTTGACATAAAATCTCAAAAGTAGTTTTTCATAATTTTTAACGAATCTTTTTTCGGTATTTATTTCAGATGAGATTAATAATACTATAATTAATTTTAAATGGCTCAATCAGTTTTTGGATTGAATACTCAGAAACATTTTGAAACTCCAATAAACAATTTAGACGGATACGCTTATATAGTCCGTATAAATAATTAGGTATCTATATACAGGGTGTTTATTATATGATTGAAGTGGAATTTTTACTATAAAGTCCCACTTTGAAATGGTCAAAAGAGGAAAACTACTGTACTAAATATTATCAATCTTGGTAAAAGTTTAAATGAAGTTGGTTTTTTAATGGTCTTTCCTTAAAAAAAGTTCAAAAAATTATCACCAGGGCAGAAACAGCTCGATATTTAATATTGGAAAGCAAAATAGAAAAATTAAGACAACGGTTTAAACGGTGTTTAATATTTCCTAAAAAGAGTCAGAAAATATGTTCAATGTTGCTTCGACCATTTTCTGAATGCAAGTTAAATCGCATTACTGCATTCTGAACAGTAGCTCTTAGAATATCAAGAGGGATCTTACGCATATGTCGATGCATCGCAACTTGAGATAACATACATTGAACATGCTTTGTAACACGTTTCATAAATAATTAAATGCATTTAAAACCAATGTCTTCACTTCCTCTTTTGCAAAACAATATTGCGAGCAGCCCCATTTCTCCCTCGGAGGTGAGTTTCTAGACTTTTTCGTTAGAGGGGAGGGGAAATAAATCACCATGACATCCTTTAAACTATTACCAAGTGTGATAACATTTGGCCCAATAGTTTTCTTTTTTATGACCATTTCAAAGTGGAACTCTGTAGTTTAAACAAGTTAACATTATCCAGAAACAATGAACGAATTTCCTGACATAGTATTATGATGTCATGTTTAATTGATAAAATGATAAGCCTGCATTGAAAGTCATTCATTCACTTGACATAGCGCCGTCTATATTAAGTGGAAACAAACGATATTTTTATCTGAGGATACGTTTTGTTCATTTAATTAACATTCACTTCAAGTTTTAAAAATATATTTTGCTTGTTTTAACTACAATATTATTTTAAAATTGTGCATACATTGTTAATAAAATCAAAGTAAAAGGCTTTAAAAATCTAAGTAATTTCCTGACCACATGAACGTCCCAACGTTATGAATACGACTGTCAATTCTCAGAAGTTCAGCTATTTGAGCGCTTACGAATTCGTTTTTACGAGGAGATATTGATTTTAACAATCATTCAGTCATATTTATATATCGATGTAACATTCTACCATAAGATATTGCTTTATATATATATATGGAAAGAAAAAATTTCATATAACTTTTTTAAATTAGCTTTATGGAGATTAATTAAAGAGACGGCCCTTATAATTTTAATCAAAGTCTCATAACGAGAACATCATCATAGAAACATCATTTTCTCCAATTTAACCTTCCCATCAATAAAAGGGCCTTTAATTCCTAAAATACGAGGGATGATCCAAAAAAGTTTACAAACAGCAGTATTTGGAGGGTAGAAACTGTGGATGATAATTGTGGAAACACATGGCACTAGTTCTCCTATATTGATAGTGCTAGGAGATAGTGTTAATAATGATACTTGAAATTACAATAATGGTATCTAGAGAAGTAGTCTCCTACAGAGTTGCAAGTTGATATATACAGGGGCGAAGCAATGAGTAGACAACAGGCGGCGAAATGGCCTGATTCTTTTGAAGAGGCCAGAAATACCGCTGGAATCGCTTAAGTGGAAAGTTTGGCGATACACCTCTCTATACAGCCTCGGTTTTGCATCCTGTGAATATTTCCTTTTCCTGAAAATGAAGTAACACTTACCAGAAACAAGGTTCATATCAGAGGTTGAGGTTCAAAAAGGTGCCGAGAATTCCAGGATCTAATTATTACGAGATGGGTTAAGCAAATTGGTCTAGTGGTGTGATAAAAACCTCAACAGATTTGGTGATTATGTAGAGAAGTGAACAACATATGTCTCTTAATTGCCATTTGTATAATGTATGTATTCTTAAAGAGGCAATTTTTCTTTGGCGTGTAATTTTTCTTCTCGATCGACCTTTGTATTTAATGCGGAATTCAATCTCATATTGAAAAGTACCTTCAGAATACAAGAATAATCTTCAGCTAGTTAGATTATTCCTTTATCGTGTTATCCCTGCCTCTATGCTACTGAATTTTATTATCTTTACAAAATAAGAGATACTCCCTTTTCATCTGGTGTTTGACATTAAAAATTAAATGTTTTTTTTTATTTATATTTCCACTCACGAAGAAATTACACTTAGGAATAGATATGGAAAGGAAAATTTATATGCTAATTCCACATATTGTCGACCAATATCTATTATAAACTTTTAAACATTGCTGGGATTTATATCACTGTATTGTCAAAATTACAATCCACTGTTTAAAATATGCATAACTTTGAGGACCGTAATGCTCTAATGTAAGTGAAAATTTTAATAAGAGCTATTTGATTTCCTTATTAATATATTTTGTAAATGAATAAAATTTAAAAAGTATTTAATTATTAATTCGAAAACTATGCATCAGCTTAACCTTTCAATGCTACCAATAAGATATATCGTCTTTCAGACACTGCCATTGATATTTGATGTTTGTCTTTTCACAGATATTTTATCTAATACATTCTTAGAGATGAGTGCATTAAGATTCAAAAAATAATCTTTTTAATATCGCCAATTTAATTTCCAAAATGAAAGACGAGATTTCTCGTCGGTAGCGTTGAAAATGTTAACGATACGAATAACTTCATAATGTAAAGAAATTCTTAAAAAGGAAAAAAATATACTCGGGTTATATTTGAAAAAATTACAAAATAATGATATGGCACTTTATCTTTTCTAAAATTACATGTAGCCAAATGTACGTAGAAAAAAAAATAAAGATAATCAGAGGTTTGTTACTCTTGTTAGTTTTTTTTTTTATTTCAATTTTTGAATAAGCATATTTTTAATATAATTGTATTATTTTTTCATGGAATGCTTTTAGCTTGAATATTCCGAGTGACAAACTGGCTTCACTTATTTTTTAAAATTCCGTAATAGTAACAAGGGAATAGTAATTAAAATATTATTCCTAAGACGATTAATTTTTTCACCATTGAATTCTAAAGATTAATACAAAATAATTCCCTCGATTAAATTTCTTCATTGTTAAAACTGATGAACTTTCTTGTGGGTCAAAATATCCATTGAATTTCTTCATAAAAATGTTTCCGAGTTTTCTTTTATTCTTTTGAGCAAGATTAAAACTTTTGAAAGTGTTTAATTAAAAACTGATCCTTAATTAGATAGCTCTTGTAAAGATTATTCTTTGAGAGTAATATTCTAATTTCTCAGGTGAAGTAAAAGAAAAAATCTGACGAAACCTATGAAATTCAGAAAAAAAAAAACATTATTAAGTACATGGGTATAAAATTTCATCTCGCAAGAAATTAAGCTTTTATTTTTATTAGCTAACTCATTATTGGCCTTGTTTTTTTATTTATATAATGCAAAGTTATCAGCTGAATTCAACATTAAAAAATATAATAAAAATATAAAATAAATTTTTATTATTTACAGTATAATGTACTCAGGTATCCGCCTACGTTCAAAGGAAACATTTTGAAAAAATGGATTTTAAAAAATTATTTAGGGTTTATAGATGCATTTTTAATTATAAACACTATAAATTCCACGCAAATTATTTGAAAATGTAGTATATTTTTAGAAGCAGGAAAATGTGTAGTAAATTTCAATGAAATTTAACCAAAACGGTAAATATTCTGCACAAAATTGTAATCCTATATTATTTTCCTATATTTTTTTTCCTGTAAAAGAGTTATAGAATATAATGGTGAAGGAAATGAACCAAAATCTAAGAAACATTTTACGATGCAAAGAGGTTAAGAGTAAAAATACGTATGCTTGAGTTTTTTTCCATAAATTTACAAATTAATTTTTCTAAAAACACCTATAAATGAAAAAAGTATTTCACCTACAATAAAACTTTTGGTTCATTTCATTGACTCTATTATTTAGAACAGACGGGGAAACTTTTATGTAAATAATATTAGTTTTTGAGATATCATGTTAACGGAGGAGAAATTTTATAAACATTAAAATATTGAGAAAATTGAAGTGAAAGACGAATTTTAGATCCAGAATATGTGACTGTGGATGATAAGTCAAACCTCAATTCTCCTAGAAAAGATAAATAGTTTTGGAACGAGAAAAGTCTGAACTACAGGAAAAAACAATTTTTTAAAAAATTATCTAATGTGGTTAATAGCAAGCGTTTTCAATGTAGTCGAATACTTTAAATATGAATTTTTTCTGAAAATTGTCAAATTATTATCAGCTAAAATAAAACCCAAGCAGTGGCTATGCATCATTATTTTGGTATTAAACCTTAATCTGCTATCTCCAAAATGCAAATGAATATTTATTATGAAATATTATAAGTAAAAAGAAATAAAATATTATATGTTACTATTAATAATATCCAAGAGTGTTTAATTTGTAAAAATCAATAAGTTTGCCAAATATATATTATAATTGTCATTTAAATATATTTAAATGAAGAAAATTTAAAAAAAAAATGTAATGGAGATAGTTTTTTAGATATTCCTTTGAAATGCAGAATTAATTTTTCGAAAATATCAAGTTAGTTCATCCAAAATCATAGAGCATTATTTGACATTTATTGGCATGTTAATATTTTAAAATGAATGATAAACAAAGTAAATATTTTAGCAAATGTATTGCGAAAAACTACATTTCATTAAATTTTTTATAAAACAAAATTTAAATTCCATTTCATTTTAAGTGAAGAGCTCTGTTTTGTTAAAACAATTATTAATTGAATTAATCATTTATTATGTTGTATGTCTGTTATGTTGCAATAAAATCGATGTCAATGCTCATTTCCAGACCTTTTCTAAAAGTATTTATATAGAAACTAAAAGTATTTTTCAATTTTTTCCCAATTTCGGCGAAATCTGTTTTGCTGTGAAATGGTAAAATAAAAATAATTAAAAAATTGGATTTTTAAAATAAGCTTCTTTTAGTTCAGGTATCGGACTACATTCAAAGGAAAGTTTTTGAAATATTGGAATTTTTGAAAACTATGCATTGTTTTTAGATATAATATCGATTATAAACGCTATAATACAACAGAAATTATTTGAAAAAACAGTATATTTGGAGGAATAGCAAAATTTGTTATAAATTCTAATGAAATTTAATCAAAACGGTTAACAACCAACACAAAATTATACTGAAACAACCCCATTTTTCTTTGCACACAAATTATAGAATATAATGATGAATAAAATAAACCAAAATCTAAGAAACAGTTTGAGATACAAAGAAGGTATGTGTATAAAAATGTACAAATAAATGTGTTTTTTTCATAAATTCACTGCTTAATTTCTCTAAAAACACCTATAAATGAAAAGAAATTCACCAACAGTTAAATTTTTGGTAATTTTCATTGCACATATTATTTAAAACACTAGCTAAAATTTTTATGTCAAAACCTCAATTAGATTTTGGTATATCATGCTAACGGCGAAAAATTTTTATTAACTGTTTTGATAAGATAAATTTCAGAAATACAAGAGGTAATAATTTTAAAAATTTGCCAATGTGGTCAATAAACAGTGTTTTTAAAGCACTCGGATACATTAAAAGTTTAAAATTCCAAAAATTATCTTTTAAAATTGCTAGTTTTCTCCATCCTTATCTAATATTCAATAATGCCAGAAAACTGCTTTTTTTAAAGAATCCTCTCCATTAGATATCATATTTTAGATACCTAAATTACTTTAAAAAGCAACATATTGATTAACACAGAATGGAAGGTGTTTTTTTTTTTTTTCTATTTCACGATTAAAGAATTGCTCAGTTATTTTTTTAAGTTTGGAATTCAGAGTTAACAGTAGAAAATTCAAGTTGTTTGAAAAAGATTTGTTTGACTTTCCTAATTTTATTGGTATTTTTTGCTAATTTCAGAAAAGCAGCTTTTTAAAAAATAACCGTGTTTAAAACTTATATCAGAAATACTGTATTTAAATCATTTTTTTAAATTAAAAAAAAGCATTTTTTTTATGGAAGGAGTAAAAATTTTTAAAAAGTTTATTATTTCCAAAGTTAATAATTCTTTAACTTCAAGTTAATTATAATTAGAAAAAAGAGAACTCTACAATTTTTTAAATTGGTTTTTATTTTATTACAGTCAATATATTTAGGAAATATTTTTTTCCTTCTCCCTTAACTGCTTAGTAATGTCTAACCATAACTGTAAATCTTTTAAATTAAATATAAGTCGAAAACTATTGAAATAACAACTTTTGATGCAAATATGTTGTATAAATCTTGGTTTACGAAGAAAAAAAACTTTTTAATCACTCTTCTTAATTGGGAACAAAACTCTATTATAAAATTCAGCGAATTTAGTTTATTTAAATTAAGATTTTCTATTTACCCAACAAACAATAGTTTCCAGTTTATTAACAAATTTCACAGACAATTTCAAAACAACTTTTTAATTGAATTTTTTACCTGAGAAATTTGATTTAATCTTTCTGTAACCTGCCATGCATAGAAAATTATGTTATTTTCTGTTTACTCGTTTCAAGCCTTATCCAAATAAAAGTAAAATAATTACCAATGCTACAATTTTCAAAAATTTAAATATCTTCTCAAACATAGTCCAAACTTAATGGCCTGAAATTTACACAGAAAAACAAGACAAATTTTTAAAGTTATGTAAAAATGAGTAAGAAATAAAATTTTCATAAAAGTTCTTTATTCTGCTTCAAAGCAAAAGATTTGGTCTTAACAAAAAAAAAAATTTAAAGAAAACAATAAAAAAGGCATGACTCATAATAAAACGTTTGTCAATTTTATTTCATAGCCAGCGAAATTTTGTCCTATCTTGTCAAATTTTTTAGAGAATTCAGGAAGAAATTAAGAGAAAATTTTAAATACACAATTCAAAAGTATCATTTTCTTCTTTTTTAAAACAGTGTCTCTTGAAATACAAATTTCCATAAGAAGAAAATTTCAATGTCAATAAATATAATGAATTCCGGATTTGCATATCTATTATAGTAAGTGTTAAATATGTATAACACATTATTACCTTTATCTAAGATTTAAAAAAAAATTAAATAAACTATGAACATGTACGATGAGTGGCATTTTGTAAATATAAAAGGAACTGAAAAAGATTCATATGATTAGAACTTTTAATTACATTTCTCTCTAAAATTGCCCCCAGTGGTACTTTTTGTTTACATCATACTATTAATGCTAACATAATTTAACAAAAAGGCAGAATATACCAATACGCATATCGTATTTACTGGAACAAGAAATGGTGCATTTAAAACATTTAACATTTAAGTTCGAATGTATGAAATATAGTATAAAAAGACATTAGATTTCACCACCCTTAGCCAATTCTTCATAAGAGTATAATTCCAAATATGGAAATTTACTTCTGCAGCAATAATTAAATGACCTAAATTCTCTTGATAATTTTACATAAATTGAATTTTTTTTATATAAAATATTATCCCAGCAAGTTCTTTCTTAATAACAAAAGCCTATTTTTTGCTTTTGCATTCTTGCCAAATACAGCCCCTTTCTGTCATGATAAAGTGAGACATCACGATATTTCCTCTTCATGGCTATATACCCGTTAAACATTTTATTCCGATGTAATTACGGCCCTTCTTTCTGCCGAGTCCGTAAGGGCCTTGAACATTAAACAAAAGTCCACGCTTAACTAGTACAATCAAGAATTGGAGAGCACGTTTTGATGCGGGCGAGTAGATGGATGAGTGGATGCAGTTTCGTATGATATTAGAGTAGGCGTAAAATGTTGGGAGAGTTTTACGCCCTATAGGACAAATTGGATGAACACGCCATTTCACTTTTTGTGTTTTCTGGCTCGAATGCGCGTGATAGGATCTAGACACGATGAAAGACTTGCTATTAGGGGAAATTCATTCCCTTCAAAGTGTCGTCTCTTTTTAAAGAAGTTTTAGAGGCTCACTTTCTTTATTTTTTGGTTGAAAGTGCGTGCACAAAGGATAATTTTATTGCTTTACTCTTTTCAGCAGAAAAAAAAACACAGAGCAGTTGAGTTAATTTTATTTTATAAAGGAATGTTTTGTTTTATAATGGAATTTTCAAAATGGCTCTCGTTTGGCTTTAGTTTTGCATTTTGCTTAGAAATTAACAGATACAAATCTGAAAATATTACCAAATTGTTTCGTGAAATTTATCTTTAAAATTCTGTCATTTTAAAGATAAGATTTATCTTTCAAAATTTTACAAGCAGTTTTCTTTCCTTTTACTATTATAATCAATGATATCTTGATTCAAGAAGAGAATTATTTAATGATTCATAAATGTTAGATATAACAATTCAATATTATTAGCATCTATTTTATCTATGAAATAATATTCCACTTTTAAAAACTAAAATTAATTAAAGAGATGAATTTAAACAAAATGTAAGCAACTGATAATGTAAAGAGTTTTTATCCTTTGTTTTGGTTATTTTGTTGCTGAAAAAATGATCCTTGATACAAAGATATAAATTTTAATTAGAGTGAGTTAAACAACTTGTAGACAAAACTAGAAATACAAAATGTGTTCCATGTTTTTCATCCTCGCTAACTGCTATGGGATTCGTATTGGATTAAAAAATTCTAGAAACATTTTTTTTAGAATTTGATTGTATTTTATATTTATGGAAAAAATTTTAGCTGTGACACATATCTGAATTTGTCAAGTAAATGTATTAAATAAATTCTTAATTATCTGATCTTACTTTTCTTACAAATTAAGTTTATAAATACGAAATATTGAAAAATTTAAAGCAATATTTATTACACTATTTTTCTTTGATTGTTATGTAATTTCAACTGTTTCAATTGTTTTTAATTATTTTTATTATTACAAATATAAGTACTCTATTCAGATATTTCTTATTTTGTCAAAATACAAATAATAATCTGATAAAAATTTGATGAAATTTGTTGAACTAAAAGAAAGTTCACTATAAAATATGATTAATATTAGATTTTCAATTCATTTTTCCAGCCATCATTGCTAAATTATAAAATCAGTGCAGTTGATTCTTAACCATAAAATTTATATTAAAGTATAATTTCAGATATGCATGTATCCTACATCCAAAAATATAACAATACAGATTTCAATCATTGAGACTCACATTTATTCACTTAAAATAAAGCCTAAAATGGATCAAAGCTTTAAGTATCATCATATGAAATATTTAATTTTGGAAATTCGTAAAACATCATCATCAGGAATATTATTTCATTTTATTCATTCCTACGAGAGTGTATTGCTAATATTGCTTTAAGATTTCTCGAAATTTTAGCATTGAAATTCAAGAAATGAAAATGGGGAGATGGTGCTTATAAATATATTCTAAGAAAAATGTGCAATGATTGTTTATTATCATTATTTCTGTACTATTAAACCTCTGCAATGGATCTCCAAAATCCATGATTCAAGTGCTGCTCAAATGTTGAAATATGAGCATTTTTGAAATAATTGAGAATTTTCAAAACGTTTCTAGCTCATGATTACTTAACTTCATAAAATGCACAACGATTGTGAATTATAAATGATAAATGAATCTAAAAAAAACTGCCATAGTTTCAGTGCGTTAAGATTAATAGGAATATTAAATATGAAAAATAAAACTTAAATCTAAAGTATATTTTAGATATATATGAAGAAAAACATATTTTAGAAGTTGAGTTGTTTTTTATAACTCAAAAGACATCTTTCGATAAGCTGGGCTACATTCATAAGATTAGAATATATATTAACTAAAACATTGAAGGTATGAAAAATACAAATGTCTAAATGCATAAAACTATGAATCATGAAAAAGGGCTACAATGAAGTACTGAATGGGACTTCACTAAAAAGCGGAGCTAATGTTTATATATGATTATAAAAACCAATATTTTTTCTAACTAAAAAGAGCCTGTGGTGTTTAGAAAACCCTCACAAACCAGGGTGAGATTTCTGAAAATATAAAAGACGCTGTAATGAAAAGCGTGGGCATTCTTCAAGAATATTCCAAACAGACATAGGGCTATTAAAAATTGAGCAAAATGATTCTAGGTTTCACATCCACACATGCCGGTTTTAAATCGAGTGTATACAATCCTCAACCGAAATATATTTTAGGGGAAACAAACTTTGGTTTCTTTCTAATGTGAGTACCTCAAAGTAGTAATTGTTAAACAGTAACCAAAAAAATGAAGTTTTAACGAAATTATTAAGAATGCATAAAAGACACTTTCTTCATTAGAGAGGAAATGATGCTAAAAGTAAAAATAATAATATGAAACACTATATTTAAATTTCTTGTCTATTATTTAGCTAGTATAAACAGTCAATCCCTGTTATACTATAAATACAACAGCTAAAACTTCCATACTTTCCAATGTTTCGGTTACGTTTAAATATCAGCGTGAAAAACAGCTTAAATCTAAGAGTAGTAAATTACTGACAAGTGCGAAATATATAAAAGAAACTGCATAAAAATTGCTTAAAAATGTTTTTTGCAGTGTACATTTTATATAATTCAGCCATTGTTATTTAATATCGTATGGAAAGTAATTACCTATGTCATATAAGAAAATGTAGCAGAAAATTAAAATGGAAATGACATAATAAAAATTATTAACTTGTCCCCAAAACAAGTATCATTAAAGAAATAGAAAAAATAATTTTATAAAAGCTAAGTACCATCCATCCACATGTACAGCAACTATTATTCTAGAAAAACTGAACAAATATTACCCGAAATAGATATATTGTCTAGGTTGAAATATGATCAATTCTGCTATAAAAGGATTAAGCAATAACTTTAATTGGTCATGGAAGTAATCAAGCGAACCACCAACCACTTCATTTTGTCTGATTTAAAACACGATTACTCATTGAAGTGCTTTTAAGAACATTTAAAAAGTTCCTTCCATTAAATTTGGGAAGTAACTACTCCCTCGCGGCGGGGGTATTGTCATAAAAAGGTCTCAAGAAACGAAAATATTATTCGTGTTAATGCTTTTCTAGGCCCACATGGATTGGATTGGAAAGTCATTAAGTTGCGAAAAGTCTGGAAATGTTTCGAGATACTGTTATAGAGTAGTCAGCTTGTGTAATGATTATTATGTTTTATTCATTTTAGTGTACATATACTATGTTTCACAGTCGTTGAGAACCAAAATGGAAAGACATTTTTTTAAGTTGAGAAGCAACTCCAAAAAGGACTTTCTCTTGTTTTTTACGTCTAAAGGGAAGGTACGAATGCGGGATTTAAAATGGAATTGCTGAACATACTAGCTGTTATGATGTATATATTAAAAAATGGTCTTTATGTGCACAATTTTGTGGAACTATAGGCATTTGGAGGTTCTTCTGTTTAATTATCGGAGCAATGTTGTGATATATATTTCAATCGATTTGTTATAGGAAATTTGATATGAAATCAAATATGATCCTTAAAGAAGGGGAATTGATATAGACGTAAAGACACGAAACCAAGGCATGAGCTGAATTTTTCACATATAAAAGATTTACATGTTTTTGTATGTGTGTATGGTTTATCTGGGAAATTAGTTTCGATATTTTTGATGCGAGATTTATATCTTTAAACTGATTATTGTTATTATAAAAAATCTATATGGAATCTTTGTAAAAGAAAGGTGATGGATTTGCATAATTTGACTACAACTGAAATTATTTTCTTGCTCGAAAAACGTCAGAAGGTCAGATAAACTGACAGTGAAATATTTGCAAAATATTTCTTTCACAACTGAACATGAAACAATGCATCATTCTTAATATCTAATTAACTATCCTTATTATGAATAGTAAAAATTATAAGCAATAGTGTTTATTAAAATTCCGCAGCTTAAATATACTAAATCAAATTATTTATCTTATGAAATTGATTATCAAAATTATTGCATTGTAAATACGGATATGTATTTAAATGATATGACTTTTTTTAAAAGATAGAATTTTCAATCCTCATACTGATGCATGATTAATTGCATTTAAATTAAGTTATTTTGAATTGAATTTCTTAATTTCTATGATTAAAAATTTCTTAAAGATTGCACTTTTATTTTATTTACAGTGAAAGATATGCACATCCGGAAAGCTATTGAAATGTGCCAGGAAGAACACATCATTTGACTTTTCTTCTTTAATTAAGTAATACAATCAATTAGATGAATTACGTATTCCACTTAATGCAAAACAATGTTTCAATGAATCGCTAAGTAGATTGATTTAACATAGCATTACGAATAATCCCATTCATTTCAATCTTGATAAAGATTTTAAACAAAAGTTAATAAATCATTCAATTTACTAAATTTTGATCATTTAATGCAATTTTAAACTCTGAAAACTAGTATTGAGTCATTCTTTAAAGGTATTAAACTAATAAGCTATTATCCTTTTTACAAAAACCTGAAATGCAAATTTAAGTGAAATAAAAATTACTTCTTATTCTTTCAAGAAATTTGAATTAAATCATTCAATTCTTTAAAGAAATGCATGCTTAAAAATATAAAATATGCAAAAAATACAAAATCCTATAAATGTGTGTATAAGTAATGAAATACACATAATATACCAATAAATAACGCATAAAAACATAAGGAAATACGCATAAATGGACAAAGGAAATATAAAATGAGGTTAAATAGCCATTTAAAATTATTTTGATTTTAGTTACTAAAATACAAGCCACATCTACAGCCATTATAATGTAAATATTTTTTTGCAAAATATTGAACAAATAAATCTGTTTTGTTTGTGAAATTGAATATCCAGTTTCTTTTTCTGTTGTTTTGGCATTAATAATCATTCATCTTTAATGCTTGGATGAATTCTTTCGTTATCTGATAAGATTTATTTTCTTTTCCTATTTCAGTTGTCAACCAGAAATACGAAATACACCTTTTTGATGAATTTGTCCTACGAGACAATATGGCTGTCCTGCGATGTCCCGTGCCCAGTTTCGTGAGTGATTACGTCAGAGTGACATCATGGGAAAGAGTTGATGGATTTTTAATTACGCCCGGAATCATCAGCGGTCAGTATAATCGATCTGAATGTCCAGTAAACAATATCTAAGCGGTTTGAAAGTTAACAACTTTATAATTAAGAAGGATTCTCAATATAATATTCATTTAGAAGTGATGGCAATTAACGAGATCATGATTTTGTCTAAGCAAAAAAAATAAAAGCAAAATGAATTGGTCATATTTTTTTTATGAAAACTAATTTTTAAAAACTTGTAAGTGTAACAAATATTTTAGAATTAACTTTCAAAAAGTCAAAAGAAATATGATTTTTATAAAAGATGTTCAGAAACTATAATACAAATATGAATAACAAATGATGACTAAAAATAAATAATAATAAATCATTATTTTAAATTTTTTGACAAACTTAGGTTTTTTAAATAATTCTAATTTTTAAACATAATATTATTACAGGAAACGCCTTATTTTGCACCGTAGGGTGTCATTTTTTTAATTCTATGAATAAATGTATTAATTGATTTTATTTCAATTTCTAGACAGTATATATAAATTAATAAATTATTAACTCTGAAATATTATATATTTTTTAATTATCATTTGGTTTAAAGTTCCTAATAAATTAGAGAAGAAAGTTTATTTCAAATTAACGAATATTTTTCAGCTCAATAAATTAGCAGAAATATTCTTTCTTTTAAGATCGGCATATACTTACTTAAAATTGCTACTAAATCGTCAATTTTTCTATCTATATTTTCCTATAACATTATATTAGATTATTCAATAATTGTAATCATTTTAACTGTGTTTAAAGATTCGTGTTGTTTCAACACTTTTTCAATTTTATATTATTTAAATTAAATTATGTCTGTACTAAATGTTAATTACTTATACATACCTCTTATAAATTATGTACATCCTATTCTCTATAAACGAAAGAAAACAGTTGAAATATTTTTTTTATCAGGAATTAAGTTTTCAATATTTCTCAGAATTTCTGAAGAAGATCGTTTGCTTAGAATGTTAACAAGAGTACGCATGTTTGAAACTATGGAATAAATATTTGTGCTGAAATATATTTCTATCATTTATTTAGGAAAATATGGAATGCTGGAAAATGGAGATTTGTATTTCAGAGATGTATCAGAAAGAGACTCAAGTTTCAGTTTTCGCTGCCATACAGAAAACCTTATTACGAGAGAGAAGAAAATAAGCACAAATTACTCCAAAATTGTTGTTACAGGTGAGTAAATCTACCCGTTATTTGATTGAATATTTAAATAACACTGCTTAATAACTTTTTAAATAAGAAAGTAATTGATTAGCCGAATATCTAAAGCATTTTTTCAATGTAACTTCAACTTTTTTTTTCATTAGATGAAACAAAAATGTTTCACCAAGTGTATTAAAAAGTTTATTTGAAAATTTAATAACTGTAGAAAATATGAGATATAATCACCATTTATGGCATGTGCAAAGGTTTTGAGTTAATTTGTTTAGGTACATAATGAAATTCCTCCAAGAATATAAAAAGCTAGAGAAACAATAAATATTGCCTTCGTTTTCAACAAAAGTAACATTGTTCCATCTTAATATAGATACAATAATTGTGAAGTACTATTTTACTAACCTCGGTAAGTTGTATCAAATACAATTTTGCTCTTCGTTGAATAAGTAAGTAAGTAAGACTTGCGACATGTATTGTTTGTCACCTTAAGATTTGTCACTTTAGTTTGTCACCTTCAATATTAACAATTGCAATTGCGTTATGAGAACTTGATAAGAGAAGTTTTCTAAGACGCTTATCAGGTAAACAAAATGCAAATACTAGCACTCCTTTACAGTGTTATTTAATAAAGGAATATAAATGAATGAAAATTAGTATAAAGTTTTATCTTTTGACATAGATGAATGACAATTTGGGAATATGACATTTTGAATTGTTTTTGTGTTGAATTACTTATTCCCTGATTTAATTCAGGATCATATGCTTTAATTTAAAATGACAATCTACAGATACCAATTTTTAAAAAGTTAAAAAATAAAAATTATAACTAAATTTAGTGTAAATTAATTAATTTTAATTTTAATTAGAATTCAAAACATAATCCTAAATCCCTGCATTTATTTAATCTTTTTTTTCAAATGCAAGTATAAATTTTACACCAACATTATAACAATAAAAATTTAAATATTGGTTATATAAGTTCTGAATGCAGCATCTGTTTTAAAGTGAATTCAGGATAATATTTTTTTTTTACATTTCAAATTCAAGTCACTATTTCAAGTAATCACTTTTTTTCCATCGAAACTCAATAATTCATAATCCCCAAGAAGATTGATTCATCTATATTTTAATAGTATTTATGATTGCGAGGAATTTTTATGCCTACTTAACGACTACTTCTCCAGTATCTTAGAATTTAAACAGCCCATAGGAGAAAAAAACTCTTGAAAAAAACTCTTATTTCTGCTGCATATCAAAGTTTTGGTATTTCTTTTCCATTAAGCAAATAATGATTCAAAGATACTGGAGGCAAATTTTATCTTTTTTTTAAAAAATATGGTTATAAAATAGCTCGAAGCATTTTTTAAATCCGAAATCTATTATTTTATACTTTGCCCTCACTTTAGCTGTTCTCTATACAAATGAGCGGAACATTTGAAACAAGCTTATTTATGCACGAGGATCACGAATTCAAAGTTGTATCTTGCTAATTATATCTAAGAACACGAATTTTGCTACGTCCTCATATATTTACTTTCTTGGACTTATTTCGTATAATGAGCCATCTTAAATTGCGGATCAATAGTTTTCTGAAAATTTATGTTTGCTAATCCTAAATTCAGCATAATTGCATGTTGTTTACTGACTGTTGACGACGTAGACTAGATTGAATGATGTTTTAAAAATAAATGTTGGTTCAACTGAAAAGTGAACAATTTTGCTCGATTTTTCTTCTGATGAAAATGGAAAATTCAGCAAAAATTAATTAGATATTATGTATAGATAGATAGATAGACAGACAGACAGACAGACAGACAGATAGATAGATAGATAGATAGATAGATAGATAGATAGATAGATAGATAGATAGATAGATAGATAGA
>JAPMOQ010056242.1:1661400-1694253 GCA_026543055.1 Argiope trifasciata
AGATAGATAGATAGATAGATAGATAGATAGATAGATAGATAGATAGAGATAGAGATAGAGATATAGATATATAGATTTATTATTCTAAATAAAATGTATGAATGAAATTTTTATTGATATTTTAAATATTGGTAAATGATACAAATTAATAACAATAAATCAAGATATTAAATATTGCTAAATAATTCAAATAGAAAGTAATACATTCAGGTATGTATGATGTAAATCAGACTTCAGAGATAAATTCGGAAACACTTATCAAAGCTTGCAAAGATATTGACAGTGAAAAAAAATTGAGCCAAACCCTCAGTTTTTATATTCCTATGTAACGCAAAATTACTATTGACACAAATCTGCAATATCTTTACTAATATTATGAGTATCATGAATGAAAAAATCTATTTACAGATATTCATAAAGCATGCAAAATAGATATATGTTCATTCTTTCCCCAAATTAGTTACCATTTGATAACATGACAATAAATTTTCTGATTTTAAAGTTGAAATTCATACTTCCAGAATATTCGGGTATTATCAATCAGCATAATCAATATTATGATCAGAGATCTAAAGCTCATTCTTGAAAATTCCTTATGATACTAGGAATAGGATACATAGATTTGAATAAGATAGTATGTGAATATGATAGATAGATGTAAGTAGTGAAGAGAACAGCGATCCCCACATAGGAATTGAATTGAAAAATTTGCTGTAAAAGGGAGGCAGCTTCAATTATTCAAATTTGCAGACTGTAAAAAAAAAAAAAAAAAAAAAAAAAAAAGTAAATAAAATAGTAATTACAAATAAACAGGTCCCTTAAGTAACGCGAGAATTAACTATTGGCACTACATCTCTTTGGTACTGAATGAAAAAAATGATTTCTTTAACACATTATCACTCTAAATTCGTCCAAATTGGAGCTACGTCCTTTTTGCAGAAAACATTTCAAATGTGTTTGGGAAGTGAGCACTAGCATTACTCTTTATTGGTGTTTTTTTTTTATTTTTTATTTAAAGATTTATTGTACGATGTATATAATATGGTAGAAGTGAAGGTTTTTTATATGCTTTGGTATGTGCTATTTTATATGTTTTCTTTACTCCGGATTTAAATTTCTGTAGGGTAAAAGAAATTCTATTTAACAGCTTACTGTACTAAATTCATTGTTTGTTCTCTTACAGTGTATTAAATAGATCAAAATTCTATTATGAATAAGAGAATAAAAACCCCGAAAATGTGACCTACATGTCAGTGATAAACTATTATAGCTATAAAGAAGAAATTCAATAGTAAAACACAATTATTACAGTTATATATAATTTATTAGTAAGTATATGCCTTAATGCATAAGATTTTGGGGGGGGGGGATACTGACATCACTAATTACATTCCTTATGCAAAATTTTAAAAACTTCAATGATTCTGCTGATGAGTAATTCGTAATTTCATAATCTTTCTAATGATAATATAGTTTTTATACTGAAATGAATGGCATGCAATATAGAACTCAAAAAATGATACTTTTACATTAATGAATTTATATTAGTAATGTATTTGTTATAAAAATGTTATTTTTTATAAGATATCCACAAGGAACTTTCATTTACTTATGCAATTCACTCTCATATCTTCCACCGAGATTAAGAAAGTTGTTTTATGATATCCATATATTAATTCGTTATATCTTTTTTCTGCAAAGAAAAAAAATCATATTCAAATCTCTATGTCTGAAATAGTTTGACCATTTAATTTTTATAATACTACTTTTATATTAATCCTAAAATTAAATAGATTTTTTAACAAAATATTGATAAATAAACATCAAGTACTTATTGAAGTATATTCAAAACATAAAAAGCATCCAACGCAATATTCCGATAGTTTCTTGTTAAAACTTTCATAATTTTAGTTAGTAATGAATGTTTTTGAAACCTTACACCATCTTTCATATTCAGATGAATTTTCAATATCATGGCTGAAGTGTGTTAAGAAACCTATTATTCACATAAGAATACTCTTTTCAATAAAATTATCGAAGCACTGCATACAAAATAAAACTTACCTTTTGTATTTTATGTCGACAGCAGTATTTACACAGAAATTATCTAAATAAACATAAACTTCCTAATATTTATATATTCGTCCTATTCTTGCTTCCTAAATGTAATTTGCCTACAGAGAACGATGTTTACGATAAAGACTGGAATAAAGAAATAAAATAGATCTTATCTCTTACAAAGTGGTTTTCTTATTAACTGTTTCGGTTTACATTATGTAACAAGCTAACCGCTATTGCATTTCAAATTAGTTAAATGCTCATGATTTAATTTGAAATTTATCATTTTCATCAGAAAATACTGTTTAGACTGTTCTTGTCTGCAAGATAAATATTTTAATAAACATGGCAAATATCAACTTCTAAATTATTTGCTCTTAGAAATTCTAAAATTATTATCTTAGAAAAATTTTTGATATTTTAAAACGCTCATTTATTTATCATTGGAATTAACATTTTATTAATAGAAAAAATATTTAAAATGATCATTATAAAAATTAAAGAAGGGAAGATTGACATTACTTATTACTGAAGAATTTATATTATTTAATTTCTTGATAAAATATAACAGACTGTCAAGATAACATTCTCATTGAAAATTTCGAAAATAGTTATTTATGTCTAAAAGTTTTATGGGCATTTGAAAAGCAAGTACCAATATCTTATGTGTAAATTTTATTTTGAAATCTGAAATTGCTTACAAATCTAAAAAGGAATACTTATTATATTTTTAATTGCTTAAAATACATTACAATTAGAATACGCAATTCGCAAGAATTTATAAAACATACAAAATAATAATTTTGAAAATATTTTACTATAAAAAATAATGAATTAGGAAAGTTATTTAATTTCAATAAACTTGCCATGCATATCAGTTAACATTGATCTAGAAAGTAGAAACTTGAAAAAATAATTGAAAATTTAAACCATTGAAAACCATATTTATGAAATCAGCATCTTTTCAATAATTTAAATCTTAATTAATGTTAATAACTCGATAAATAATTCCTTGACATTACTATATGTTTTCTAAATACATTTCAACAATTATGCTACTTAAAAAAATGCTTTGAGGGGGAAAAAGTCATGGGATAAATTTTAACAACGATTCAGGCTCCCTTTCGCCCCGCGAATTGCAACAGCTCGATGTGCAAGGACTCGACAAGTCCTTGGATGTCCGACATAGAAATATTGACCCATGCTGCTTCTATAGACATCAATAAACACGAAAATATTATTGGTGTAGAATTTTGTGCAATTCGAATGTGTCTCTCTCAAGTATGTCTCATAAATGTTCAATAGGATTCATGAATTAGGGTCTAGGAAGGCATATCATTTGCTTGGATTGTCGAGAATGACTTACTACCCAACTGTGTCAGTTATGATCCAGTAACATGACACATTGTATATAATTCATATACATATAATGGGGGTTTTTTGTTCATAAAGTCTATTAATGGTTATAAATGATCCACAAGTAGTTGAACATAATCATTTCTAGTCTATGATCAAGTCATCTTGACCAGAGGGAACAGTCTATTTCATGTAAAAATCACAAAATTATGAAATCAACGCCATCTTGCATAATGCTTTGTCAACAACTTGGGTTGATGGCTTAGAGGGATTTACGTCCAATTCTAATCCCACCATCTACCTTTACCACCTAAAATCATGACCAAAACATCTTTTTCCAGTCTTCTAGATTCCGTCCGGTATGGTTACAAACCCAAGAAATTCGCTTTATGTTATATTGTGTTGTTAATGAAGGCAGTTGATTTTAACTTCTAATCTCATAGTCCATTAACAACAGACTTCATTTCTACTTTTTTACGAAGGCCCGTCCTCCGTATGTCCCACATTGATTTCTGTTGTTATTTCATGTAATAATTCTTGTACGTTAGAGCTGGCGATTCCAAGATAGGTCCTTATCAAGATCATTAAGCGCAACGTCAGTCATTGTGTTGATCAAGGTGGTAGGCTATGCATGGAATCCTCACCACAAAACTGATATTTTTAATATCGAAATGCTAAAATCCCTCAAAACTTCCGATATGAAAGGCTCCATACGTCTAGATCCGGAAGTTCGAAGTCTGTTAATTCCCACCATGCTCTCATAGTCACGCCAGAAACCTTTTCGCATAAATAATTTGAATGCAAATGAGATCTTTGTCAATGCACTGTTCATTTAAAAATTCAGTACATGATACTTTTGATATTCGTATTTGCCTTGACTTTTGTCATCTCAGTGCATAACCAAAATAATGCCCTAAAGGCCTCACCACTGCCTGCTAAATTATTTAGCAATTTTGTGAGGTTTTAATTACACATTTATAACAGTAATGACATTTGATATGCTTGAAAATATCAATATGAGATTACAAAATTCTTCAACAAAATTATATAAAATATCAGCTTTAAATTTTCTCTTTCTACTTAATACAATGTAATGAATAACAATTTATTACACAAATCATCTAAGCTTTTTTCATTTATTTTTAAATTGATCTTCTTTTAAGAAAATTATTTTTCAGTTGTTATATAATTATAATTATAGATATTGCGAAGAAACTGGAAAAATTAATTTTTACTTTTTAAATTAATTATTGTTAAATTAAGCTTGATATACAATAAGATTTTGATCTAATCATCGAGAAAATATCTAATTTTTACAAAAATCTATCGTAAAATCTTTCTTTCTTTCAATTAAAAGATCTATAATTTTTAGAAAGTATCAAAATACTTATATGTATTAAATAAATACTAACGTATCTCTTCTTTTCTGAAGGTATTAACAGTACTTTAAAGTAAAGCTACGGTGTAGTCAAACTAAAATATATCGTGGAATCAACTAATTACACCTGCATAAGCCATATTTCAACATAACCAGTCTTTAATACTGCTTGGATTGAATTTTACGAAACTCCAAAAGCTCTCTAAAGGATGTCCACAATCTAAAATTCAAACTAAACTTATTTGCATATGCCCGGTCCGTAAACGAGTTACGCCATATTTAGTTTATGCTAAGATGATCTAAAAGGTCTTACGGCTTTAAGTCACGCTCAGTAACAATGACCTTCCGGAACCTTTTCTTAATGAGCACTGCCTACTTCATTTACTTTTCATAAAATGGCACAAGATAGTATTTAATTAGTTCCAATGTAATTATATAGGAATAACTAGATTATTTAAGATAAACAGATAACGAAGTTTACATACTATGTTTGAAAGTTTGAAAAGTTTATATCCCATTTATGTTTGAAGCTCCAGTAGATTAACAAACTAATGTGATTAAGTTGATGATAAATTTCCAAAATATCTTGTTTTGGAACATTTACGCTTGTATAAAAATGAAATTGTCCTTTAAAATTTTCTTTACTATGATTTCATTGAATAAACACATATATTTTGATAATTACTTACTGAATTTATTTAAATTAATATAGATTTATTGTTTTGTTTTAAAGAATGCTATTTTTAAATATTAATGCTTTCTTAAATTTATCAGCTAAATATATCACTACGTCCTACTATGTATCTAAAGTAGCACCCTATTATCAAACAACCGAACTATACAATTACCTGACTGTTAAATATTAACGACTCTTTGATCTCTAATCTATTTTTCAGAATAATTAATTTTATTCTGTTATGTTTTCATTAACTTTTGCAAGGATATGCACCAGAAATAATTCATGGTAGCAAGAGATGTAATTTAAATTTTGGAACATTCTTTTTAATTAATTGGTCATTTCTGTGATAAGCATCTTTTAGACTATAAAAAATAATGACATTTGCAAATACTTGTTTAAAATTATTGTTAAAATTATTTGTTTTAAGTAAATAGTTATTATTAAAGGTTTAAAATCATATGTATATTTGAGTATTGAATATCTTACACCAGAGACATTGATGCTTGCTCACTTAGAAATGACAAGTATTTTTTTAATTTCTCTTTTTGTCAAATTCGCTATTTATAACTTTTATGTGGATATTAAATCAAAGTACCCAAAAAAACTCTGTAACTGAAAGCTCGATAAAAATGCATCCCTGGCACTTTGCAAAAGTACCATGACATTACTTAATTTGTCCCTGATTTGAAGGACTTTAAGAATTTATTTTAAAAAATGGAATAAATAGTGAGTAAACCATCTACAATGCACATGTCTTGTCAATTCAAACAAAGCAAAATATTTTTTAAAAATATTCTGACACAAATTCAAAATATTTTTTTTTAATAAAGTAATTTTCTACTTAGTTGCTGATCAAGTAGCAAGAATTGATAGTGATGATCTTTTTAAACATTTTATGCAAATTTCTTATATTCCCCAAAGGTTCTAATTCTTGCAGTTAGAGCATTATCTGTGCTACTTTCAGCTGATAAGGAAAGTTTGAAAGTCTAAAACAGCTCAATTCCATCATGTTATTAGTTGTCAGTTTGCTGTCATGAAAAATAAATTAGTTTAAAAAATTAATGAGCTCTTTAATTTTTAACATTAATCTTAAATTCTAAAATAATGTCTAAATTACTGAGAAAATGGAATAATTTTGAATTAGAATATCATAACCTCAACTTCATTAATATTCTCTGGGAAATTAAATTAGACAGCAAACAAATAATTTACGATTTTCTTTAAATTACAATTTAAATTACTTCATATTTAAATTTGTGAATACTTCATAATATGAGTTGAAATAATTTGTTGAGGATAGTCTGCTTATTCAGCAAAAATTTTGTAGCCAATTGCTCAGTAAAAAAAATAATACATGAAGTAGATTTAAAGTGGCTAGCAATACCGTTTTATGCAATCGGTTGTTAGGTCATATAAATAAATTATTTTTCTAGGGCCCAAAATATATATATTTCAATCTATGTTAAATCTGCTATCAAACTAGAAATATTACCTAGTTTATATATTTCATACACCTTGAAATTGAATGAAATTGGATTGATTCAATTTGAATGTGATATAATTATGTGATCCAATGTTTAGATATAATTATAAATAGTTACTTTTATCATTATTTTTCAGAACCTCATCACAATCAACCTCCACGCATCATCCGCCGATCTACTCGCGTCAAAGCTACCATTGGACACCGAGCAACATT
Source organism: Argiope trifasciata (assembly GCA_026543055.1). Classification (NCBI taxonomy): domain Eukaryota; kingdom Metazoa; phylum Arthropoda; class Arachnida; order Araneae; family Araneidae; genus Argiope; species Argiope trifasciata. Next base: position 1,668,571 of record JAPMOQ010056242.1, read on the forward strand.
GACTTGCATTGCTCAGGGCTATCCTGTTCCAGTTTGCAGGTGGCATAGATCGACAGGGGGTCAAAGAATTTTATCTGATCTCGATTCATCGGTCAGACAAGAAGGAGGTGTTCTTATTTTCAATAAAGTCACTCGCAATGATGCTGGTAGATATTCTTGCCATGTTAGTAATACAGTGGGAGAAGACCGAGCTGATATGGAACTCCTGGTGGAAGGTAAGATACTTATATATGTTTCAAACACTGTTATAAAGATTGTGAAAGATAATAACGCAAGTGTTTATATATTATATGGTTTTATTTAGTGGGACATTCTATAGTTAATACATTTCTTATTAGAAATAAATGTTAAATTGTGTAAAGTCAAAATAAGATTGGTACCAAATGCATTATGCATACAAGCTCTTGGTGGCTAATTGTAGCCACCAAGGCATATTAAATTAACGATATTATGAACGATATATAAACCTTAATTTATTAGGTAAATAACCAGAAAAAAGAATTCATATTTTGGTTAGAGAATACAATGGCAACTCTTCAGTATTTTTTTAGTTTCGGGAAACAGTTGCATTATAACATCTTTAAATGTATACATACCAAAAAATGGCAATAACTTCAAATTACTTACAATGAATATCTGACGAATTAATCACCCTCATTCTTTTACAGCATCTCATTAATTTCAATAACTAAATCATATTCTGAATACAAATTTTGTCACGAAATATTTTTTTTCTTTTAACAAAAATAGGAAGTATATCCAGGGCACTCTAATACTACGCTGACAAACTTTGTGGGATATTGTAGACTTCAGGAAGAACAAAGATTGCATCTGAACGTGTTATCGTAAGCCATATAAAAAGGCTGAATTTCATGAAAAGTTCTTGCAATATCTGAGTTCAGAAGGTACTGTTAACCCACAAAATGAACACATGTAGGAGGTGGATTTTCTGTAGGCAAGAGTTTAGTGAAAATATTCAACAAACGTTTCTAATCAAAGAGGAGTTAGGAATTTTCGTTTGGATCGCACTTGCTTCTCTAACACCTGAATGGGACAATGTATCTTGTATTACGACAATACATTCTAAAGCAAATTTGCTGTGCAGAGGCGAAGAATGTTAAAATGGTGAAAGTGGTGCATAAAAGTGCTCTTTCACATATTTATTGTGAGGTACATAATTTCAATGCTACATACACAAGCATGTGGACTAAATGTACGAAACCTTCACCTCGATGTTCACCATAGGGCAGTGTTTCTCAACCTTTTAGTATTCACGGCCCGATTTTCAATCATAATTTTCCTCGCCCCCCCACCCCACCGCATACAAAAAATGTATACAATAATAATGTATTTTGAGTATTTTGGCGCTAAACCTACACTACAACCTTAATTTTAAACTTTACAAATTATCAAGAATACGGAAATTTATTGACATTTTGCAGCAGCGATCCTCAGCATTGAAAAAACAAGAATCCTACGCCTTTTTATTGCTCTTGCGTCCCGCCATGTCGGGCATTCCCACGGTTTCGTGAGAATTTTCGATTTATCTGGTCAGCTGAAAAGTTAAGTTAGGAGCGTGCGCAGATGTGAACAAATTTTTTTCTCATAGGGAGAAGGAGAAAGTTCTATGACTCCAATTTCAATTCCAGACAATCTCATTTGAGTTGATTCTTCTATCGCTATTAAATCTATTCTGAATGTGTATGATAAATATATTTTCGTGTAATTGCAATTCACAGTATTAAATATTCACGGCAGCAGACTTATGCAGAATCATGGATAAATTTTTAAGCGGGAGTAAGCGGGCGTTAGACGATAGACAAGCATCAACAATTACACGGACGAGTGTGGTTCCGAAAATAAAATCAAGAAAATATTCTCAAGAATACTTAAATTTTGGGTTCATTAGTACTGAAGTAAATGAAGAAGAAAGGCCCCTGTGTATCATTTGCTAAAAAATGTTGGAGGCAGATAGCATGAAACCTAATAAACTTAAACGACATTTGGGAACGCGTCATAGTGAGTACTTAAACAAACCCAGAGAATTCTTCGAATTAAAATTAAAATCTTATGAAAAGCAAAAAATCATTGTTTAAAAAAACTTTGTGAATGAAAAAGCTTTAATTGCCTCTTACAAAGTTTCATATAAAATAGCCAGATGTAAAAAGCCTCACACCATTGGTGTAGAGCTTATTTTACCAGCCGCAATAGAGATTGTAGAAATTATGTTTGGAGATAATTTTGCAAAAAAATTGCAGGCTATACTTTTTTCAAATGATACTGTTGCCCGTCGAATTGATGATATAGCTGAAGATGTAGAGTGTCAGCTTTTATCGAAGTTACGTGACAAATTGTTTTCAATACAACTCGAGGAGGCAACAAATAGTAATAAAGATGCTCATTTCATTGCATATGTTAGATTTTGTGATTATTTGTCAGTAGTAGAAGAATTACTTTTCTGCAAACCAATAGAACTCAAAGCAACAACACTCGCATTATTTGCTATCTTAAATGATTTTATGAATGATTCAAACATAGAATGGAAAAACTGCATCGAAATATGCACCGATGATGCTCGTTCTATGTCCGGAAGATTCCAAAGTATTCAAGCACTTGTGAAACAAACATAGCCACGGTGCATCTGGACACATTGCATGATTCACAGAAACGCTTTGGCTTCCAAAGAAATGAGTATTGGTTTGAATGATGTGTTAACTACGGTTGTAACCGTAGTAATTTATATAAAAATGAGACCCCTGAAATCAAGAATCTTTTCCGCACTTTGTAAAGACATGGGTGCAGTATATTCAGCGTTACTATTTTATTGCGAGGCAAGATGGTTATCACGAGGGAAATTTTTGCAACGTGTTTTTGAATTAAGAGAAGAAATCGCCATTTTTCTAGATGAGGAAAACAGACCGGAAGCTGAGAATTTTCGCGATATTTGTGATGAAATTGAGCTACATGGTCGACATATTCGAGAAAATAAATAACTTGAATCTTCAACTGCATGGAGCAAATACACATAGATTGGATACGAGTGATAAAGTTAATGCTTTTTGTAGGAAATTGGAATTGTGGAGCAGAAATTTAAAGCCAGAAAACTTAACAATGTTTGCAAATTTGAATGATTGTATTAAAATTTACAAGGCTGAAGAACAACATGTAAAAGTTGTTTTTGTAACCATTGAAAATCATTTAGAAATGCTAGCTAGGAATTTAAAAAAGTACTTTCTTGCTGACGACAAATTGATATCAAGTTACAAGTGGGTGAGGGATCCATTTCAAAATACTCCCGAAAGACTCTCAATTGAAGAGGAAGTAGGCTTCATAGACTTCACGGCAAGCGGTGAAACCAAAAGACAATTTAGTAATAAATCACTCTTTAAATTTTGGGCAGGATTGGATGATGAGTTTTTTGCACTAAAAACAAGGACATTTTGTATTCTATTACCATTTTCAATATCTTACCTTTGTGAAACTGGATTTTCTACGGTGGCTTCTTTGAAGATAAAATATAGATCTCAGCTAAATATAGAAAAAGAGCTGAGAGTGTTTATTTCTAATATTAAACCGTCCTTCGAAAAACTTTGCTCTGCAAGACAGGCCCAAGGAAGTCACTAATAATTATTAAATTTGTTTTTAATTTAGTAAGATGTTTTAATTTAATAAGTTAATTATTAAATATGTCAAAATGTGTTTGAACGAGTATTTGAGTTCGTTCCTTTCAGTCACTTAATCAATTTTTTAAATAACATTTTCTCTTGGATATGCTCGCCCCCCCATTAGTGTGCTCACGCCTACCTAGGGGGGCTCGCCCCACAGGTTGAGAATCACTGCCATAGGGAAATTCGTAAGGCATTCTCTTATTGAGTTTTCTCAATAAATTTCAAATAAAAAAATGAAGAAAAAAATAATTTTTCTTAAAATAAATCTTTTTCTTAAAATTCAACTAAAGGAAATTCAAGAAAATTCAAATTCTTTCTATTATTAAATAAATATACCCTATTTAAATTAACATGTCAAAAGCATCATTTACCTTAAAATAATATTTCAAAATTCCATTCGAGTGTAAATGAAATGAAGATGACATTCAAGGAGCAGATAAATAAAAAATATGCCCAATTAGCACAATGATTATAAACAAGGCTTCTTGTTTAGCGTAATTGAACTGACTATATCTATAAATAAATAATATGAAACGTAGGAAAACCATTCATTTTTTACCCAAGTTTGCAGAATATCATTTGATTCTATAATCTTACTCCAAAAAAATTGAGATCAATTGTTGACCACCAAATTCCTTCTAGAAAAAAATTATTAAATTTGCAAATGTTTATTTTTTTTCATAACGACTTTTTATTTAATATTTAGAATTCAACATGAGTTTTTATGTATATACTTAAGAAATTCTTTAAAAGCTTTCCTTTTGTTTTATTTTCGGTAAAAAAGTAAGACTTGCTCCAAAATATTAAGGGCTTATTGTTAAGATAAGCTTAAGAAGAGATGCAGTTTCATTAATAATAAATTGATAAATGATGAATTATTCTTTACTGATCAAGTTTTATAAATCTTGAAAACATTTGTGTCTCTTTAAATTGAAATATCCTTTGTTAACTTTTACTAAAAACACAATACTTTTAAAGAAGGTTTAATTAATTATCTACAATTTAATTTTATTCGTAGGTCGTAAGGACATTTTTTTTTATTTCTTCATAATTGAATCAGGCAAATTATTGTATTAAATCCTAAACTTTAAAATCGCTTTTACTTAGATATTAATTTTTTATTTCAGAGTTCAAAAATTCCCATTACCTTAATTTTTTTTTACTATTCAAATTATTTCATGATGTTATTTAAAATTTTTGTAATTAGATTTCGCATTATTTTCATGTCATCACCCTTTAAAATGCTGCTTAAAATAAAAATCCTTGATTTTTAGTTTATAATAATACCACATTAATGTTATATAATTGCTCTTCACGACATTGTATAATTAATTCAAATTATCTAATTACACTTATATACAACTCATAAAAATTCGAATTTTCTTATAATGATTATAAACTAAAGTAATAATGAATTATAACATAATTTAACTAAATATTTAACAACAAAATAAAATATTTAAAATAATATAATAAAAATTTTTAAATAATGTAATAATATTTTCCTTTATATACCTACGAGTCACAGAAAAAGGTGAAACATATAAAAAAAATAACAATAAAACAATAAATTTATAGATGACAATGCTATACAAGTAAATAAAATTAAAAAGAATTTATGCAATGTATAATAAACCCACTATGAGTTAAACAACAAATATTACATTTTTTATTCTTTTTTACAAACCTTGAAAGAGCTTAGACTAAAGTAATGTCATACACATGTATTCATCTCATAAAACTTTCTTTTGAAAATGTTAAAATTCTGGGCATTCTCCATACGCTTTACGAAACTCTTCTTTATTTAATTTGTAATATTCGGCATACACTTCCATGCAGATCCCGACACATATCCAATAACTCTAAAAGCTTCTCTTGCAGTTCCTAACTATTACAGAATTTAACCCGTCTGAAAATATCGAGACTCACAGCAGGATTCGGAAAGCGATTCTCTTTCGTAAATAATAAATTGAGGTGGAAACCAAGACGGTTTTCTTATTCTACACTAATCAAGTTTCAGTCTCTTTCCTGCAGTCAGCTTCTTTTCTAATTCAAGTACTTGTAAGTCAACTTTCTCTAAAAAGGAGAGGAATTTTAAAGAAGGACAGCGAGTATTTTTTTTTTCTTCATTGGAATCATTCGTAATTATGTCTTTTCGAAGTTCAGTCATCCTTAGAAAAAGGTTTATTTTTTATCCAAATAAATTCATGCAGAGAATTGAATTGAAATTTTTATTTATGTTGTCTTTGAATTTTAGCAATGCGTTTATATTTCAAATATATTTAATTGATTCAAACTTGACCATAAATTGTTCTATTAAAACTGTTGCATTCCGGCACCTTTTTAATATATTTTTTGAAATATTATGTATTTGTAAATGATATTCAAGAGCGAAACAATAATTTTATTTTCCGTCAGAAAAATAGTTTTATAAAAGAAAATTACCAACCAAATTTAAATAAATAAATATCCTTCATAAAACAAGGGAGCGCAGCGGGCTCCGGTTTTAAAGTCTCGACTTTAAAACCGGAGGCCTCCGATTCCAGACGCGATTCTACAGAAGAACAGTCATGTAAGCAGGACTGGTGCACTTTAAATCTGTAGGTGTAAACCGTCCTCTTGTTTTTCTGGTGTGGTAGTTTGTAGAGGTATTCCGGTTTAGGTGTCACCCTCGTCATCTGACTGTAATTCGAAGTTGCGAAATCAATCACAAAATAGCCCTAATGTTTCTTTGACAAGGGACGTTAATATGGCTAAGCTAATCATATCTAAATTTGTGTGTGCACGAATATGTGTCATATCGCATTAAATTAATGTTTTGAGTACGTATATATTAAATTATGTGTATTTACATTTCACAATAAACTAAGAAAAATAACAATAAAAATGAGGTTAAGTGATGGAATTAAAATATATAATAATACTACACTCGTAATCAAAAGTAGTTGCAATAAAAATAGTAGCGAATACAAATAATAAAGCGAAATCTATATATACTAATATAAATTTGAAAGTTTGGATGGAATGATGTTTGTTACTTAATCACATTAGAACGTCTGAACAGAATTGGATATAATTTAGCCCAAAGATAGATTATAGTTGGGAATAGAACACAAGCTGCTTTTTATTCCGGTTAATTGAATGGTTAATTTTTTATTAATTAGAAACTAATTTTCGCGCCCTAAAGCTGAGGCAAAATCCTGCCAAAGATAAGTAAGGCTCCACTTTTTTCCCAACAGAAATGAGGCTAGTCGTAGTAGAATTTCGATAGATTATTTCAAATGATTCTTTTTATTTTCTTTGCGTTTGATGTATTAAAGATCAAATGTTGGTGATTTTTCGGGTTTATTCTGAAGTATTTTTAAATTAAAAGAAAACAGAATAAAGGAAATAAAAAATTCCAATCTGAATTGCTTTACCCCAATTGGCGTTGGAAAGTCAGAAATGTGCCTTATACCAATTAGCGTTGAAAGTCCGCGCTTGATTGTTGACAACTGTGCTTTCATTTCAATTAAAATTTAAAAAAATATGTGTATAATACTGTTTTAGATATCTCAATCTCGAACAATAAATAAATTTGGATTTGACCGGATTTGATTTGCTGTTTTTGTTTTATTTTGGGTATACAATGTAAATAAGAGGGTTTTTTTTTTTTAACTAAACTGCATTTATATTTTTCGTATTTGCTTATGCTTTTAAATGTATCAGTTTTAGGTTAGTTTTTTTTCTTTGTCATTATTTGATATTTTTCGTATTTGCTTATGCTTTTAAATGTATCGTTTTTAGGTTAGTTTTTTTTTTCTTTGTCATTATTTGATATTTTTTCGTACATATACATCGAAATTTCCGCGTGAACTAATTCGCGGATAATAGCTAGTAGAATGACAAAAATGAAATAAATACTTTTTTTTTTTTGCTTCTCCTTCATACATCCTTCAATTTCAATGAATGTATTCACTGTCGACAAGAAAATAAATTTCATTCTTCCCATCATTCTTAATTAAAAAATATTACTATTTAAAATTCCAAATGGTATTTCCAAGATTATTTTTTCTAAAACAACAACGCGCTGGGCACCAGCTAGTATAATTGGTAATCTATATATATATATATATTGGTGTAAATGAACAAAAAACAATAATGATCTCGAATGATTAAATAAACTGTCTATTAGTAAATCTTGAGAGAAAAAACCTGAAAATAATACATAATGTTAGCAAGAATAAATCTTAAGACTCTCTTTCAAAAAAAACCTTTTGAGTGAACAAAGTTTTTTACAGTTTTAACCAAAACAATTCAGTCCATGCCATTTCTTTAAAAACATTATTGAAATCCTATGAAAACGCAATTCGTTTTACGAAATGTAGTTTTATTTAATTTATATTATTTGACATATAACTCCATGTAGATACCTACGCATTTTAAAACTTTTTTTTGCTGTGATGAACCTTACAATATCTAACCAACTACGAAAAATCAAGACTGACAATATATTTCAAGAAACGATACTCTTGTGTAAATAATAAATTGAGGTGGGAACTAAGACGTTCGTTAAGCTTTCGTATTCAATACTAATCAAGTTTCAACCTCTTTCTTTCATTCTCCTCTCTTTCCTTATTCACGTGCCTTTAGTCAATTTTCGTTAACTAGATTGAAATTTTAAGGATGTTTTGTATTTTGTTGTTGTTGTTGTTGTTGTCTAAATTCATTTTGCAATTACGTGTTCCTTGTTTCGTTAAATTTCTGGGTTTTTTGAAAGAGGTGATGTGCTTGTTTTCAAAATAGAGTAGATTCTCAAATAGTACAGTGCTTGTTCGCCTGTTTTTGCATTTTTCTGATGAAAGTAGGATTCTTTACAAATCTATATGCAAAACACGTTTGAATAATTCAGATTATTTCGTTAAATTAGCTTAACTATATAAATCGTTACAAAATCTTTCAAGGAAAAAAGTTTGAAAATATTTTTCTTCTCTAAGGAAACAAAGATCAATGCAAAAATATGAATCGTAGCTCATAATTAGCGTTCCGTAGCATATTAAAGACTGAAGGCGATAATAAAAATGACCCTTTTATACTGAAAGAGGTTATCTTAATTGGATGCATTAGAATAATAAATATTGTAATATGAAGAGAATACTTTGTAATAAGGCAGCGCAAAGCTTTTTAAATTACAAATTCAATTTTTGTTTAAAGTTTGCATTTTTAATATTTTTGTGAAAAGGGTGAAAGATTATTTCCTTACAATATAAGTTTTAAAATGTTCCCTTTGTCTTGAAAATTGGGATATTAAATAAATGTAAAAATATACTGCTTATTTTAGCAATAAATAATGCTTGAGATTTGACAATTATTCTGCCAAGTTTTGACGACCCTAAATAGCCCAGCACGGGCCATATGCAATTAAATTTCAGACCAATAGACTGTATAATTTAATATTTATATGTTATTTCACTTATTATTTAAATTTTCTAGTACAATAGTTTTATTTCAGCTGATATATTAGAGCTTATTGAAAGAGTGTTAAGCTGAATATTAAAACATCTTTTAATTAAAACATTTATATTTAGTTGCAAATCAATGACTATATCAACTGCTACACATAGAAATTACATTTAATGAAATTACATTTTTAGTATCTCACTCATATTTATCTTTAATAAAGGGGCAGTTTTGAAAATGATGAAAAGAGTTGATTAATTCCATAATGCTTGAGCCAAACAGAAATCGGTTAAACAGGTATTATTGCCCTAGACTGTATTTAGATTCAACAAATAAGAGAGTTTGTGGGTTTTCTGTTGGTATTTATTTGATTCTGAATCAGAAGAAAAATACTATTTAATGTATACTCTAACTCTTAATTACATTTATTCATAAGTAGTAGTCTGATGTCTCATTAACAAAGAATGCATGCTAATGCCATACGTAACTACTGGTTGTATTTCTAGTTTTGTATTCATTCCTACCATAAATAAGAATAAGTTTTGATTGAATATCCTTAAGTAAGGAATCATCTATTTATTAACAGTCCTCATTCCTTTCTTGATTAATATTTAGATGCCCTGATCAGCTTGAATAAACAAAAGACAAAAGATGTCAAGCTTCCTTTTAATCGCTAGCCTATGGGTCATGGACTTTGTTAGATATTCTCAATTAAATGCAATAAGAATGTATAATTAAAACTGACTAGAACAAACATTGATCGTTACAAATCAAATTAAGGGATTGTACAAAGTGCAAAACGTTTATTTCCATTTAATGTAAAAGTTTACAGAGCACTCTGCTGCAGAATCCGGCTCAAGCATATATGTTTAGAAACATACATTTAGATGAATATAAAAATACATAGAGCCATCACTGAGATAAATCAAATGCAGATAAAATAAACACAAGAACGTATAACTAAAATAAAGACACCTTAAATTACAAATACATCCAACAGTATCATATTTACATTGGTAAACTTTGGTAAACATACTACATTGCTAAAACCTTTTTATCAAAAGACGTGAAAATATTCAAATACCTATCAAATTTCGTATTTAGGATTCTGTGAATCAAGCTTAGATACGGATGTAGATGGAATTCTGAAAGTCCGCACAGTTTTTAATAAGTATTTTTCAGGCTTAAAAACACGTATTCATTATCTTTTTTCAAATATTATTTATTGAGAAGAAAAAAAAATCTTCTGCATTTAATTAAATAGTAACATTATAAGAGAATGCAGAATCATATCTGACGCATACTGTAGCACGCATCTTTTTCCTGTAGTATTTTAACTCCTTAAAAAAATAAAAGTAAATTGTTTGTTATAGTAGAATATTTTAAAAATCAGTAGGGACGATTTTAGAGATTATTTAAAAAGCGCTTTAAACTCCTTCTCGCTCTACTTATCAATATACTTTGTTCCACTATGTAAAACTGATAAATACATAAATCAAAATGTCATAATGAATACAGTGAAATTTCAATACTTAATAAAATATATACTTGAAAAAACTAATTGTTAAAACGTGAAATGTTCCTCAAAATCAATAATTGGATATTAGAAGAAATTAGTAAATTACAAATCAAGTATTTTTAAACGATGGGGATAGTTTCAGTTCAACTGCAATAAATTGTATTTAAATTTTATTTCATTATTTAAATTTAATAACATATAAATATCAAATTAAAATAATCGATATCAAGTTAAAATAGTGTACTGTAATTTCAAAAAAAAAGCATTAGTCTAGCGACATTGTAGATTATGATTTAGCAGCAATATACTTATATGGCGTAACAGGGTCGCTCGGGACAATGTCTCGATGTCTGCAATGGATGTTTGAATAAAAGAAGTTAATCTTTTCCTCACGCAGCCGAAATCTTTGTTCTGTTTCCAGTGACTTCATATTAGATCTCTAGGCAGTTCACGTTGTATTGTGAAAAAATCTAATAATCTTCTAACTATTTCATCTTTAAAGACTGTAACAAATATGATCCGCATATATCAATTTTTTATCGATGTTGCAACCATCTTTTATTCATCTATATCTTGAAATCATCTATATATATTGTTAAATACAATATGAAACAAGTAATTGATAGGAAGTGAGTTTATTGTTAAAAACTTTAATTAATTCAATCTAATTTAAATAAGTATCGAATCTAAGGCACACTAATATCAGTTTCAGATTTTTAAATTGTATTACAATTTAGAATTCTAGTCAGAAGTAGATGATTCAAGTACCTGATATTTCTTGCTAAAGTATGAAGTTTCCATTAGTATTAAGATTACATCATAGCAAAAAAATTCATGTAATTTCTTGAACTTCCAATCCTAGTTTAATTTTTTTTTCTGCAAGTCAAAGAAAAATACTTATGAACTTGTACACAATTCACTCCTATATTATATATTCAAATATGTTGCATATATTTAACAAGATATATAATATGTATGCAACATCTAGAGAATATCCAAAAGAAAAATAATTGTGGTTTAAATGTAAAAACATGAATTCCTGCCATAACTATCCACTCAAACTGCATGATAAAAAAATATTGCAACCACCACAAGATGGAAGTCTTATGGTACTTAGAGTATAAAATGAAATGTACTTTAATTCAGGTTAATTTAAATTTAATCATTAGTATCGAAAAGCAGAATAAGACATCTTTATTATTTAATGGATATTTTAAAAAACTAATTCATTCTCAAAAATAAAATTATCTTAATAATTCTTGTAGTCAAAATGATGATCCACCAGCCATCAAAAGTTCGTTGGCCACTAGAGAACAGCACATAAACTTGCGGATCGGCAGCTTTTGTTTTTATTGAGCATTATTATCAATTTAGATGAATTCATTTATATAAATCTTCCATGAATATTCTATGAATTGTCATTTATTAGTATATTTAAATTATGACATATGCAATAATATTTATAGGTATAAGAACATTTCCCCATAATTAATTATTTAGAATTCAGGTATATTTATAAAATAATATCATTAAATTGAATTTTAAATCAAAACGTAGTTGTTAAAATAAATATATTCTAATTTTCTTTACGGTTTTCTAATAAATGGTGAAGTACGCTAATAGATTTTCCTTCTTTTCCTTTAAATCAAAATTTACACTAAAAATTTTAAACACCCAAATCCTCTTTCAGTTTGCAATCCTCTTATTGCTTTTAAAAGCCTGTCCTATCTATTCCATGTCATAGAATATTGTTCATAGCATATCAGATTTGCATGGATTTATTTGTAGTAGATAATTTGCAAGTATGATGCAAAAATTTTTAGAGCTATATATTCTGAAATTAGCACCCATTAATGTCTTTTGAATCTGATTTCTTTCTTGGAATTAGAAAGAAATTACAATTAGAAATGTTTTTAGTAACAGCGAAAAAAACCTGGATTGATAGTAAGATTTTATTGATGATAATTTTGAATCTTTCTAAGATAAAGGCGCCCATTGAAATATTATAAAAGAGTGCAAGATTCAAAAGTGGACGTTGGACAAGTGTTTCTATTACTTTCCCAATTATATACACTTTCCGGCATTTTTAAAAACTGGGAATAGAAACAAGCTGCGTTCTCCCTGTGTAAATTGTAACTACAGCTTCAGATAATACTCAAATTTTTTGAGAGACTGGGGGGGGGGGGGGTTATCGATCTGGATTTTGATAAGTATGACTTATAAATGAAATTTTTTTTGCTCAAGATATATTTATTCAATAAATTTATGTGTTCGCTTCAAAAAACATTCTTTGAAAATGCTGATGTGATTTTAATAATTAACTTACTGACAACATTATTTGACATGAAATGTATCATTACTTAGTTGAAGACTCACAAACGCTTGAGTGTGCATTTGAGTAAACTGCTCCATAATAATTTTGATTTACTCGAACGCTTGTCAGGCACGTTTCATTATTAATTCATTCTCTCTATCCCGTATTACGTTGATTTCGAAAGTATCGTAGATTGTGAATTAGGGAATGATCAGAATTAATGTTCCCATCCTTGATTGCTAATTGACACAGCCTGTAATGCGGAAGAGGACTGCTTTATACATCATTTGATACTTTAAGAAGTATAAATTGTTAATAGCGAAATTTCTATGAAATTGACAGTTAGAGTAATGCAGGTAAATAACATTTCGTGATAAATGAATGACCATTATTACAGCATTTTACCGAATATCTGTTGAAGGTTAGAAATATATTTTGTCATTGGCTCTGTAAATACATTTTCAACAGAGATGCGAATCCTTTTATTCTCTATTTACTAAATAGCAAATAAGGAATTAAAAGAATGATTTTTCGAATTTCACTTTCATAATGCAATTTACTTCATAATTTTTGATAAATGAATGACCACTAATATTGAATTTTACTTAATAGAAAGAAACATTTTTTTAACATTTATTTTCTACAAATACGCATCTACTTCTTTACTTTAAATCAACTATTTACTAAAGAATAGTAAATAAAGGATTAAATGAACAATATTCCGAATTTCACTTTTTTAATAAGAAGACGAGAAAGGAATTAATAATTAAATTTTTGAGATATTTAGAAATTGAAGGATAATACCTTGAAAGTATCAAAGCTAGAGATATTTGCTTTAATTTTTGCAAGAAATGTATGACGTTCAATAAGCGCATCAAATATACAGAGTGATAACAGAAATACAGATAAATAACATTTCGTAATAAATGAATGACTACTAATATTACATTTTACAGAATAACCGTTTATGGTAAGAGGTAGATTATTATTATATAAAGAGATAGAATATTTTACCTTTTGTATTACTAAATAAATTTTCTACAGGTATGCAATGCCTTGCCTTCCAAATTCTTTTATCTTCTATTTACTAAAGAATAGTTATTAGAGGTTCAAAAGAATAATATTTCGAATTTCAATTCTATAATACGAAGATAATTTGCATTTATTAAGTGTCCAGTGCATTTAATTGTCCAGTCATTGATAAATATTGACTAGAAAATACTAATACCATACACATTTAACTTAATTTTCCAATGAAAGGTTCAATCATTGAAAATCAGACTGATGTATGCATAAAAATAAAAATGAATTCTTGTTTATAAATAGTGTTCAGATTAATGAACCATTTAAAGTTATAAAAAGCATTTTAAATAGTTTTCAGAAACAAATTTCAAATCTTACCATCCTTATGATATTAATATTCTTAATCACATACTCTTTTTCATTACGTTATTATAGAATGATTTTATCTGAAGAATAATATTTGTTTCTTGTCTGTTTATTCAGCAAAGTTCACCATAATTTTGCTCATATTTCGCTTCATATATTTTCCATTCGCTTTATAAAATCAAAAAGATAAGAAATGAGTAAAAATTTTACATTAATAGATTCAACAAGTAATTAGCTATTTTTTTCGTGGTATATATCTTAGGATTGATAAAACTGATTCTCAGGTTTATAAATGTATATTATGTAATCTAATAACATATACCTTGAACTGAACATAAGCGAAATTTCTTTCGTTTCCATAAACATTCCAATCAATTTTTCCAAAAAATCACACATCATAATTTTTAATGAGAAGTTTTATGTAGTTAGTGGAATAATTATTTCAAAATGTGAAGGTTATCTACTATTAATTTGTGTTGCAATTGTTTCCTATTGTAATATCTTGATCTCAATAGATCAAAGAATATTCAGAACTTTCAGACTTTTCTTTATTTTACAGCCCTATGTATATACAAAGAACAACTCGTTCTTATCTTGATTAAAGAGTTGCTATTCACACCACAATAGTCGAAGTCGAAGGTATTTACTTGAAGATCAGTTCTCCATCAAATAGCAAACACAGCACCACTTGGGATTCACGGGCTGGTCAGTCGGTTCTCCAAATCTCCCAGACTCGTGGGCGAACTCCAGCAGTCTTCCAGAAACTCTTCTTTCCATCTTTCTAAAACACTCTGCGTATTTTATCTTAGCGACAGTCTCATCATCCTTTTTCTCAGTGGTTACTGGTCCTCTCTTCCGGCCAATCATGTCCAGCAAAGGGCCCTTTCAGTGGCGCCAGTCTGTCGTCGGAAGGTAATTACGTCACACCGAAAAATGTGGAACATGCTGTCCGCTCACTATAGGGAAATTCGGCATACAGGTGTTTGGATGTTCCATTGTCTCTGACGAGTAATTTCCATGTGCGTTTTTTTCAACTATAGATGCCTCAGGACCCGAAAGGAGACCATCTGCAACATCTGGTTATCTCAAGGTGTCTAGCAAATACAAAGGCAACACAATTGGCGGAAATATTTTTTCACTAAATTGTGACAGGGAGTGTTACACTATACCAAAGAGTTTCGAATTTTAACTTGAAAAAATTTTACCTAGTCTGAAACTGCGCTGTCAATTTTACAGTTCTAGTGGCAAAAAGCCAAGCAAAACACATTCATCGAAATTTTTACCCTGTCAAATACTTTCTTGCATCATAGTATAATCATTTTCCTATTTACTCAGTTATCTCATTGAATACTGGAACTCACAAATAAATTATACATAGCTGTTTCCCATTGGCCTCTTTCAGAGGACTTAGGTCATATCTCATAGATATATTTGAGACTAAGCATATAAAGAAAAGGTACAAATATACGCAGATACACACTCATACTAATTTCAGAGTAATATGGTTATTACATTTTATTATCAGAGCAATAATATCATACTTCATTATTGGTGAAATTTTATTCATGAATACTCCGATTTTTACGATTGATAAGTGTCTGTACGTATTATAAAGTCTTGATGAATATAATGTTATCATGAAGAAACTGAAAAATGTCTCTTCATCTAAAACTAAGCCATGTAGGGTTTTCTTTTCATTAATTAGATTATGCGAATATTTCGTCATTTATCATGAAAATTAACAAATATGTCTTTAATATTTTCAACTCTAAATTAAGCTGCAGTTCTCAGGTTCTATCTTATCAGTTAAATAAAACTTTCTGAGACCGGAGCCACGCCTGGGCACACCCGAATGACTTCTTTTCAAGTAATATTGTAGGCAATGTAAGTCATTTGGAAACTAGCAGAGCCATACAAAATATCAAAGAATACAAGGAAGGCGTGACTTAACAAGTTTGACGAGTTGTCAATGGCTGACAAAAATACTATAAGGGAGGAGTTACCCCGAGCATGAAGAAGAGGATTTTTAGAAAGCCATACAATGGAACATATGTTTATTGCATAGCTTATAATGAAGGATTTATAACCTAGCTTTCATCTGATGCATAGTTTAAATTTCTATATTCATATCGTTGTGCTTCTAAATATTGAAATAAATTCAGAGATAATTGTGTACAAATGTGTAATTAACACTTTCACATATGCATAGTTATTACTTAGGCATCAATTGATATTATTACTGATATATTATTAAATTTGAAGGAAGAATAGTAATATTAATGCTTTATTACCTTTTGTTTCTCCTTTTTTTTTATATAATTTGAGCTCATTTCATTTGAAGTCAAAAATTTTATTGTTATATTTACTTCATTAATAATTAAAAAAAAGAGAATCAACTACCCAACCTGAACCATCAGACCATTTTTACCAAGTTTTGCTTAGAATTATTTTAGCGTACAACCTTAATAATGAGATTCTCTCCTTCGTTGTCCATTTTTCAGATAAATTGAAATACATACTACTTCAAGGTCAAAATTATTTGAAAAAATTCAATCAGAATACGCTAACCCCAACTACAATACCATCTTCTAAAAGTTCTTTTTTTTTCCTTTTGTTACAAAAAATGCTTATCATAGTTATGCTTTTTCTAGGCGGAAAGAACAATTTTGAAAAATACACAAAATATTCTAATTTCAAGATTTCCCTTTTATTTATTTTTTCCAAAAATTTCTTACCAATCATAATGCTCTATAATTATTAAGCAAATAAAAATGATACATTCATATATTTTTACTCAAATTAGAATTGTAATTATATTTTTATCGCACTGAGTTGTAGTTCATTACATTTGGTTTGCATGACTAAATTATCCTTATTTAATCTAATCAACTTAATATGTCAGTACTGTTAACATAGTTATGTCGACTTATTTTCATGAAATGACCGGATCAATGCAAGAGAAAGAATCACTTTAAATTATAGTATAATAATAATGGTAGAGCATGCATACAGGTTAGCTATGTTTGCAAAGTGGAGAAATTAAATGGTTGATTGATGGAAATAAATTATCAAAGTTCAGTGTTATGTTTACAAAAGTGACGGACTCTTAATGACTTATGAGAGTTTTAAATCTTTATATGAAGCAAAATTTAATGAAATTTGAATGTTTTATAAATGTTTTCTATGCGAAACTCTGCAATAAGTATGGCTCTCAGAGATCCAGATTGAAATTGACGATGAATGCATGAATCATTAGCTTTAATATGAAATAAAGATTGATAAAATCAGTAAAGTAGTTAAGGCTGAATGAAAGGTTAATATTTTTCTCCAATTATTTTAATTGTATGGAAAAGCTAATTGCCGTAGGCTGTTAGTTATATTAATGACTCCACATATATTTTACAACTCCAACGCTGACTTTCTGAAACTTTTTTATTATGTAGTATCAGTGTTTTTTCAACATATGCTTTAGTTACCATTTTCAAATGAATTAAAATATAAAGTATATATGATAGATGATACTAATTTATAAAACCCAAATTATAATTCAAATTACTATTATGAATGTAGGCGCGGGGAATGGTTATTCTTTTCATCTTCCTATTGTATCGAGATGCTCTTCCATGAAGAGCATCTCGTAGTTGAGGAGGAGAAGCTCCTATGCGTTTTCTGATTCTCGACACCAATGTGTGAACATGAAATGTTGGGATATAATTTCCTCCATCTATGACGGGAGGTAATTCCCTAGGGGAATGTTGTACCGCTTCCGGTGATGACTCAACCACAGTTTCCGCAAGTGCTGCTGTCGCGGCCGTCTGGTCATTCAAATTTTCCCATGCGTTTTCCAGCGGATAGAAGTCAGCTTGATTAACATCATACTGCCTTCACTAGAGAGAATGGCTCAGAATTGGGGATGAAGAAATACTGTATGGAGGGAGATATGCGTAGGCATGTTGTATATATACAAAAACAGAAGGAGAAATATTTCTAAACCAATGTCATGTCCCATTTCTTTCATGAGGAGTGAATCTCTGGTTGCACCGGAATGGAGGACATTTGGTGGCCACCTTAGCATGCATAACTATGCTATTTTGGTGTTTCAATCATTTGGTTTAACTCGAAAGCATTAACATGGTGAGAGAAGCCTCATTTCTGATTTTCTTGATCTTTCTCAAATATTGAAATGGCTTATTTCATTTATTGTTCTCTTTTGAATCACCCCTGAAAAAGCTTTTCTGAAAGAAAAATAAGAAACTTGAATTATAAAATACACAAAATCCTTTGATAAAAAGTTAGTTAAAAATATAAGTTAAGAAACAAATATTTAAAGAAAACAACAATGAATGTAAACCAATGGAAATTGATATAAATTGATCAATGGATAAAGACGTGTATTTTTATTATTGAATAAATAAGAGAACTTTGTTGAAAAATGAATTGTGATCACGCAAAAGTTCTTTTTGATTTTCTAACTAGAGGATGATAATAAACCTATATCATTATCAAGGTAGCAAAGGAAAATACATCTATTGGCCCAGAAGTTCAGGATTTCTAAATAATTGCATTTCATTTCAGATAAGAAATGTGTGTTTAACAAAATGCCACCAATAAATGTCCTGATTTATGTACTGATAAGAGAACCCCCGAAAGTAATCAAACAAAGCTTTACTCTGCCTTTACTCCTTAATAAAATACACATAACGGCTTTATGTTTTTCTCTGGAAGGAAGAAAAAAAGATACTGTTATCAAGCTAACTTCAGTATCGTAGTACTTTATCTAATGAAAATAGCAAAATCCGAATCCGTTATAAAGTATTTTGAACTACGGAATAAATCATAAATCACTCCCAAATCGATGTTAACGTACAGCAATCATTTTATTTTGCTCCGTCTTACGAAAAACAAACTAAAAGGGGAAAAAACTGATACAATTGACTGTGCTCTGGAACAAAAACCAATTGTTTTTATTGAGAAAGATAAAAAGGAAAGAAACAATGTAGTATTTGTTATATTTATCCATTTTTTTATAAGAATCTTATGTTCCACCCCTTCACTCCGTTACAAACCGATGAACGATCAAAAAGAAATTACCGTTTGCAGCACGTAAAAACATTCCCAAGTCTAACGAACTTTCGATATCACAATTATGCGGAAATTGAAGCTTAATTTTTCGTCTAATGACTTTGCGTTTATTATTGTAGAGGTAATGATGATGAGGATTCAGGCAATTAAGTAGAAGATAGGACTGGAATTTCTCATGCTAACATTAAACGCGTTTCGATTACTCTTTCAAAGCAGCAAGCACGATGATAAAGAATATATTTAAACCTTCTTTCCTCGAAATAAATTATAAAAACGAGATACATTTTCTGTTTGAAAATGGGTTTGGTATCATTTTATATCCTTGGTGATAGAAATTATGCTTTCTTATTGTTGATAAAAAGCAATTTAATATCTTTAAAAATAACTGCACCGTGCTATAAATTTTTTCAGCTATTTTTTATGCATTCATCGTCCATAAATGTTTCTGCTTCCTATTATTTTTTCCACTTGGAAAAATCTAATTTGCTTCAAAGTTTCCTGCCTTTTTTAAGGGCACATATATCGAAGAATTATTAAATGTTGATACAATTTATTGTATATGAAATATAATATAATTAAATACTTTATAAGATGTTCAGTGGTACTTTTGTACGTAACTGAATAAGAATATATATATATATCAATCTATCTATATACATCTATATCAATGTATTTATTCCTCTACCTTTAGTAGATAGATAAATACTGGGTTCTTGGAACTAAGTAGATATTACTACTTTTTTTCCCTCACACTTGATGTTACAGAAATTAAACTGTTACGTTTTTCAAAAGTAAAGTCTATATTCCTTATAGCAGTTATAGAAAAATGTTTTAGATATATATATATTAGTTTTCAGAATGTTTTAGTATACCTACTATTATTAATTGTGAAAAGAAACGCAAGTTTCAAAATTTAATGCAGATAAATATGAGGAACATCACATCAAATAATATCAGATAAACATCTTCGATCCTAGGAAGGTGTTTTTATTATCTCCATTTAAGTGGCGCTGTATTTTTTTATACTTATGGGATTTTGAATCAATGAAAATCATTGCAGCTTATCTGAAATTTTCAGAATCCAATGCAAATGATTATCATCATAAATTTTATGAAGCAGAATTTTTTACGTGATTATCATCCTTAATTATTGCCATACGTTTTATGAATATTTTTACTGATGGTGGTTTTAAATCCCTTAACTAATCATAGCTTAATTAAACCATGGTCTTAATGTTGAATGTTAGATTACATTCATATTTAAAAATTCAAATTTGGTAAGGGAAATTTAAATGATAATTATAAATTTATTTAATCAATTTTAACAATTCAAACGATTATCTGTACCGATACTTTAAAAATAGTGTATAAATTCAAATCTCTATTAACCATTCTATTTTAAAATATGAGAGATGTGAGAGAATTTTTTAAAATTAACTTTACCACAAATTACTTCGCTGAACATTATCAATCATCCTCATAAAGCTAATAAATCAGCTGAAAAGAAAAATTTTGCAATCCATCATGCTTACTTGTTAACATATTATTTTAAATATTTTTTTAAATTTACAATCTTGGACATTCTTAAATTTACATTTTTTTTTTAATTTGCAATCAACTACTGTAATATTTTACCAAAGCTGTTGTAAAATTAATCCAGGATGCTACAAAATAAATGTTTAAATGCATCAATGAACATACATATATGAAAGTTCCCTATCATATAAATAAGAAATGTCTATAAAAATACATTTGAAAATAAATAAAACTGTTAATGACAAAAAAGTTGCAAATTATAGTGTAATGGCTTTGCAAACAGTTACGACTATTTTTTTACTATCTTTAGAAATGAAGGAAGTCAAATGTTATTTTTTTATATCCGTTTTTATACAAACAGCTCGAAGAAATTGTAAACTCAGATAAAGAAAGAAAAATTGAAAACTGTTTCAAAGGTGTCTAAAAATATATTAACAGTTTACTAAGGAACTTTTTTACAGTCTCACTTCACTTATCAATATATATTTTTGCACAGAAAAAAAAAAAACCTATTTTGTTGATAACGTAGTTCTTAAGAATAAATTTCTGGCATGTGAAAGGATTCTTTTTGTCACATTATAATTAAAATGACAAAAAAATGTGTATTTATATTTATTTCGTATTGAAAAATCTAATTACCGTAACATACTTGATAGATGATTTTCATTGAGTTTTTATAAATGTTTCTTCAGCCATTAATCTTATTTCTTTCTACAATTTAACATTTTAATATTGCAAGGGGTATTCAAAGGAAAAGGCACCAGACGTCACTGTGGGTGTAATTACAAACTTTATTCAAAATATATGCCACGGGATTGAATATCATAGGATTCTCCGAATTCCGAAGCCCGTGACAGAAACAGTCCCTCACAGCAGCCTTGCGGTCATAATCTGAGTTGAAGAACTTCTCTTTCAACTGTTTTTTCAGGGAACCAAACACATGAAAATCGTAAGGCAACATATTCGGGCTGTGGTGTGGATAGCCGAACTGCTCCCACTTGAACTTAGCTAGTTTCGCGTGTGTGACCCTGGAGACGTAATGATGCTCGTTATCAGGGAGCAAAAATACACCCTCAAAGAGAAACCACAGTCTTTTAAATTTGGTGGATCTGCCTAATCATCGGTACGCATCTGAGTTAATACTCCTATGTTAGAGGAATTCAACAAGTAGAGGGTCGCGTCTCCGTACTTGTCGAAATTCTGCAAACGAGGAATATTTTGGAGTCTTAATCAATAGAATCATTATGCTCAGGTCTATTACTTTGAATAAAGTCCTCATTTGTATTCACAGTGTCGTTTGGTACCTTTTCATTTGAACACCACTAGTAAACGCATCAACGAATTTCCTCACTGATAATTATTTTTTGTTTAAATATTTAAAATACTTTAATATAAGCTATGCTGGCAGTTAAGTTATGAAATTCTCCTAAAACAGTAAATGATTCAAAATTACTTTATTCATAACTAAAAGCATTTTTTTTCGTTTTAACTTCGCTAATATACCTTTAAAAAACAGCTAGAAGATATTAATTTCCGAAACGTTACAAAATAGTTGATTACATCAGTTATCGATTTCAAAAAACTATAAAAAGAATAAAACATTTGAAATCATTAATATTTTTTTGGTTTATTCGTTTCATTTTATTTATATCGTTTATTGGAAAGCTTTTTTTTCCATCAATCTATTACTCGCAAAATACTACAGAAATTTAAATCCATGGATGATTAAACAGAAAAATGATTTTAGGCATTCCCTTACCAAGATAATATAAATCCATTCGTTATTTCATAAGCAATTTCATAAAGTAAATATATATTCTCTTGATGCTCTTTCTAAATTATAGTTTCTAAGTTTTCTGTTGAAACAAGTTTACCTTGGTATATTGTTTCTAAAATTGTATCATTATAAATTCCATTCACTGCATTTGGATTATGTCATGTTTCTTTTAAATAAAACCTAAAACAATTATCTACTCTTTTGACGATGTTATTAAATTTTTTCTTATGCATCTTGCAATTTAATATTTCAATCATACACTCAGTATGTATTTTTCTTTTAATTTATTCCAGTTTTCATGCAATTAAGTATATTGCTTTCCGTTTCAGAAAATAAAATATTTTTGTGATTGCCTATCTTTTTAAAATTCGCCTAAACTATTGCTTTCTAGAAAAAATTGTAATTGCATTTTAGTGACATAGAAGTGATTACGAATTTGATTTTCTGACACTTTCCTTTATTTTACATAAATAGAAACTAAAGATAAAATGATTACATTTCATATAATATTTTTCATCATGTTTATATTACGGATTGCATGGATTTATATATGTAGCTGCATATATTAGAAAAGTATAATAAAATATTATTTATTTATTTATTTTTAGATTTAGCATATTTCTTCAAAAAAATTAGATATTTTGTATACATTGGTTTTTATTGCTTAATTGTAAATAATAAGAGTTGTTTGTTTCTATGTTTGATAAATTAAACTGAAATGGAAATCAATTGGAACATTTCATCTTTGCATAATTTTATGTTATTACTTATTTGTGCTATGAGTATGTACTTCAACACAGCGTTTTTCATGTCCATGATTATTGTACTTATTTAAGGTCACAGAAAGTATTGTTTTAAAATTTGATTAATAAATTACAAACTTATTAAAATAGATTTTTGAAAAAAAATTTAATAATATAATTTGATATATTTCAATTACAATATAAGAAACTTCAATATTGTAAATATTTTAAAATATTTCGACAATATGTTATGGCATTAGTTAATAATTTTTTTTAAATATTCAAGCTAAATAAATTAAAATAATGTTTTCCTAGGACATCAGCACTATAGAAAGTAAAAATTTTCCTGTCCATAATAATTAAAACTTAACAGCCAACTACATGTGCCTCTGAAATTCCATAAACCACAACATGTTGGTAAATTTCATTTACATAAAAATATATTTAACTAATTTGCAAGACACGCAAAACAGCCCTAATTCCAAATATTAATCAACCGGTACTCCTTTTTACTGCCTCTTCGTATCCATCTCTAAAGCACTCCCTTTTGATAATTCTTTGTTCTCGACCGGCAGTCGCACTTAATAGCCTATTTACTTTGATGATTCCTTTCCTCTTATTTCAGAGCCTCTGCGAGTGAATCTATCTCCCCAGGAGCTGAAACTGGACGTGGGTAAAAGTGCCCTCTTCAACTGTTCTGTGGAGGGTCATCCAATCGGCAGCGTTGTGTGGAAAAAAGACACGAGATTTATCGCCTCCAATTCCCGTGTCCAATTCCCTACCCCCACCTCACTCCAACTGCGACAACTGAAGAGGCAGGACTCCGGGATGTACCAGTGTTTCGTCCATAGGGACTCTCTTTCTACCCAAGCGGCTGCAAGGCTCATTATTGGAGGTGAGTCCTCTAATTCCGCTCAAATGGTCCTTAACGTGAATGCGGGCAACTTGGCTGGTAAGGGCGTTCTTATGGTGTATTCGAGGATAAGTCGTTTCAGGATAAAAGAGAGGCAGCATTGAAAAGTTTGAGAAGGATCCATGCAAACTACTAGGAATTTTCTTCAAGATTTAGTTCTCAAAATGAAGTCCATTGTTATTTAAGTTTCTTGAAATATTTAAAAGTGGAGAGTTTTTTAGTAAAAGGATCCAATTGTTGCCTTTTTAAAAAAAATTAAAAATAAATTGCTATTATTGAGATTTGGAAGAAATAGTTGTGTATTGAAATCTTACAACTATTTCATAATTTTTTATTATTATTATAGCAAGTCCATTAAAACAAATTGTTATTTATTCTTACTGACTAACATTGCATCATTTGTCTCAATAGTAATAATTCAAGATTATTAAAAGTTACCAGCAAAGAGTTTTAACAAATATGTACATATGTATTTGCCAATTATCATTTTCAATTATAAAAGTTACTACATAATGAACATATAAAGGAAATACGTTATAAGATGAAAATAATCATGGCAGCTTTGTTGACATGCAAAGGAGATAATATGTGAAAATAAGTTTGATTATTTATAGTATTTGTGATGGATTGTGGCATTTAATATAATCTAAGAATTTATTATCTAAAAAAAAAAATTATGTTTTTTGGAGGAATAAAATCGTTGTCAATAAAAATGGTTGAGTGTTCTTTCAGATACGTTATAAGAAAATGCAAACCGCCTAAGAAGTTTTCTGGAGATTAAATTGTGTATATGTATATATATATATATATATATATATATATATTATAAATAATTATTCAATGGCATTTATTCAAAACTACATTTTTAAACGTATAAAAAGAAGTCATTATTTTATCTAAGGATATCCAAGAAAATTTCAAAATTTTCTGACTACAGAAGAAATGAGGTCTCAAATGAAAAAAAAAGGATGATCAAAGTATTCAATTCTTTTTAATAGAAATTTAGATTAGCTAGAATGTTTATAATGTTATTATTCCAGATCTCTAAATTTATATTTCAGGCCATTAAGAACATTTGGAATTTTGGAATAATTTCTAAAAGCTTTTACTCTTTCCAGATTGAAAAATATATTACTATTTTTGAAATTCCAAGGGACTTTATAATTAAAAAATATTAATAAAAAAAGCAATATTTATAAACGTATTGGAACTTAAGACTAAAATTTTTTAGACAGAGTTCATTAGCGAGTAAGAATGATATAGGAACAATTTTCATTTCGATGCAAAATGGTAAGGAGGCTAT
>JAPMOQ010056242.1:1699253-1785571 GCA_026543055.1 Argiope trifasciata
TAACAGACATAATATCATGCGTTTAGATAAAGCTTTCTCTTAATGAAAATCATTAATAACTTCTTTTTTAATATTTGATAAATTATGTTTTAGACAAATTTGTCATTTCTTTTTAAAAAGTTTTTAAAAAATTGACAACATTTTTTTAAAAATTTTATGTTTATGGAAGTGCAATACAAGTGAAATAATTGCATATCGTTGAAAATCATTAAAATTGTTTCCTCATAAAATTGCTGTTAATTCAATAAAAAAAGCGAATCTTATCCTTTTTATGAGATAATAATCAAGATCATGAAATTATCATTGTTTAATTGCAATTTGTTTCTGACATTTATCCTGTTCCTATTTGTTATGTCACACATATCAATAATCTTGCGTCGGGAAGGGTTTCTCATTTTTTGGTTTCAGATTTGCGAATTTTTCGACTCTATAAAAGTAACTTAATCCTCGTTTTTATTCAAAAATATTTTTTAACTTCTTTCCTTTTTATTATATTCCTTTTTATTTGTGTGTGATATGTATGGAATAGATAATTTTTGAATTAATTGGGCTTGAGCATTCTTTCACCAAATAATTCGTCATTTCATGCAAGTATATCTGAGCATTTGAGCTTGTAATATTGCAGTAGTTAAAACTGATCCTATCCCTTAAATTTAATCTTATTAAAATAAGTCTTAAAAATTATGCATGAGAAATTGAATCATTTTTTTTTTCATAAACATTACGTTGTTAAGCACTTGTAAGAATTCATTTTGATGAAATCTATAGCCACAACAAATGTTATGTTTTTTTATAATAAATAAAATAAGAAAAACTGTTGGAAAGTTATAAAATTTGAATTGACTATTTTTACAGGCACATTTTGTATTTATTTTTCTCTAAAAAGACGAAACTTTTTTAAATAATACATTTTGCATTCTATGTTCTTATTTCTACTAACAATACTAATTTTGTGTGTATGTGCTCATCTGAGTACTGGCGCTTTACAGGCCTGCCCTTAATATCAACTACCGAATTCGTAGATATGTACTTTGGAGGATGAAAAGTTTTTTTAAAGTTTTATTACTTAAATATGAAGTTGAATTGAGGTATTTTGTTGCAATAAAATTCCTAAAAGGTTATATAACAAAAAAAGACCTTTAAAACATTTTAGCATTTAAAAAGACTATTTTCAATAATAATTTTGCAATTCCTGAAATTTTTTCCTAAATTTGAGCATTTTTAAAAAATTATTTTAACATAAACAGCCGGGAAATTCGAACTCTTTTCATAATTTAATCAAATATTCATATGGGTATTTTTCTTTGAACGAGAAAAAGAAAAAAAGAAAGATTCTTTTGAATATGTTTCCATGACAAAGAAGGACTTGAAATTTGCATCCGCATATTTACGTTTTTAATAGCACTATTATGTTATGAGACTAGTCTAGATTAAAACGGTTTATGTACGAATGAACAAAGTATGTATTTAAAATCAATTAAAACAGCAGGGCTTTGATAACTTTCAATTTGAAAGAATTTTAGAAATGAAAATGTATTGAAATGACCCAAATAAAATTAAATTTTACCAATATTCCGGTAGTACCAGATGTTACCCAAAGGCGGATAGTGCATAATTAAAAGAAACTATTAGCGTTTCATTTTTTCTTTGGATATAATTATAAACACATTCTAAAAGTAAACATTAAGCAGCTTCATAAAGCTCAAGGAAAGTTTTCTTTAACAAAAATAATAAAAGATATCCTTTGACAAATATATTTTTTATGTTACACAAATAAACCATACATATGGTATGCAATCTTAAAATATAAATTAATGCTTTATACTACTTTTTTTGTTCATAGTGTTTGACAGCAACAGAATTTGTTGGTCTGTTATAAGAAAATAACACGAATCAAAATTCTTGCTCATCGGAAATCAAAACTAACAGTTGGAACTTTAAATCAAGTTCACAAGCAAAATTTCAGCAGCTTCAGAATTACGAAATATATCCAGACAGAAGATGATGCATCCCAAAGATTTTTTTTCTTTTTTTACATACCTGATGTCATTGAAAAGATGCAGATATGCAAGTATAACAATAATGGAATTTTCGGGGGGGATCAATTTCAAACAACTGGTGTTTTACTTCCTTATCACCAACATATATTTGAGAATGAAAGAAATGAATATTTGCAAGTTTTCAAAGGGTTACGTCAGAGATCTTGAAACAATATGGAATTATTCATTATATCGCAGTATAATTCTTATCTTTGGAAGGACTCACGATGAATATTTATACCTTTGTTGAATTTAAACTTTCTACAGTTATTTGAAATTTCAGATGAAAAACAATGTTGTATTTTAAGTTGATTAATTGAGATATTTATTTATAAATACGCTCTATAGAAATTGTAAATAATTATTATATCTATATTTTTCAATGACTGAATCATTTTAATATGGAAAAAACATATTTACAATAGACATTGAACATTTTTTTTCTGTTTTAAAAACAAAGAAATTTTGAATTTTGTTAGCATATTATCGCCACGATTAAATGATTTTTTTTCCTTTTTATCATTGTTTTGAAACCATAAACTCAAACCAAACATTCATGACTTAAAGGAGGATCAAAATTAAATTGAATCATCGAAGAAATATTTCAATTATGTGCATTTAAAAAGTTGTACAATTACAAGAACTCAATAAAGTGTTTATTCCTGCACTTCCAATTAAGCCCAGTTGGAAATACAATATCCACGGGGAGTATTACAAAAAAAAAACATTAGAAGATACAGGAAAGAAAATTTAGAAAAAAAGTAAATTCATTTTAATTTTCTAGATTGAAGTTTATTCGTTAAATTCAATCATAAATTATTAAGTTCTAAATTTATCAATACAGTACAAAAATAAAAGTTGACGATATCGTTATTTATAGTAACTGCATTGTTTACTAAAATTAATGTCTATCGTTTAAGTTTTTTAATTTCCATATCATATATATCTTTTCTACTGTATAATAGATAAAAACACTGGAAATGTGTGAAAAAACTGATTATAGACTTCTAAATAAGTAATTTATTTTAAAACTAATTACCAGAAACTAAGTATTGAAAATTTGAAGGAAACCAATCAGCCTAATAATAGTGCATTTTTTAATGCCTAAAATGTATATAAAAAGCAATAAATTTTTTTAAAGCTTGTAGTTTTTTGTTATAAAAGAATTTGTGAATTTAGTTTAAAAAGACTACCTTGAATATTTTTAACATTTTTCTGTAGTGAAACATTTTATATATATACCAAAATGATTGCAAAATAATTAAGTAGTATAATAAGTATGAAAGTAATTAACGGAAAAAAATACGAGTTCTGTATGTCATTGATAGTTAAAAATATTTATTACATTATTTTGCTGCCAGAATTTGGGTTACAAAAAACATGAAAATTAAAGTGCTGTGACAAATCATTGTCAAATATGACTGAAAAAACTAGTATTCATTGAAATTAAATGAAACTATAAAGTAAATTAATGTACATTTGTAAAAGAGTTGTCATTTGAAAATACTTTTTTGAAGTTATTTCAATTTTCTGGTAGAAAATCAATTTAAAATTGTAATTTTAATTTTTGTTATCAACTTTTAAAATTTAATGAAACTAATATAATTTAATGTGTAATTGTAATTTAAAATGTAATGTAGTACATATAATTTAATATCTTTAAAGTATAATAAAGTACTGCATGAAATGTTATATTCGATTAGTTTATCGAAATCGTAGATTATGTTATCAAGAAGAGAAATTTTGAAGGAAATAAATGTGACAACTCTGTTTTATTCGTATGTCAGTTGAACCTGTAATATGATTTCGTTTTAAATACGTTAATAATATTTCAAACTATGTATATACGTTATTTTTTCTTGGAGTTTTGCTAAGAAAAAAAGATGTGCAAAATAATCAAATTATGTGTTCTGGGAATTTATGTTATGTGTTATGTTCAAATTATGTATTTTTCTGTCAAAATTCCCGAACATGAGACAGATTTAACTTCGTATCACTTTATTTATAATATATAATTAAGTATTTACATATTAAAACTTTAATATATATGAATTGAAATTTAACAGTACTTCTGGTAATAATATTTTTCAAAAATGGTGATTTACATTAAAAATATTATAAATCATTAAAAATGTTTTAATACTGTAATTATCGAAATTTTTGAATTAACATTTTATAATTAAGTTTTTCCTGTTCTTTTATTTCAGTTAAAAGTACATATTTTGGTAATTTATTCTTGTAAATACTATTTATATAAAAATTGGTTGAAATCTTTTGTGATCGAGTAGATATTTTTTTGCTTATTTCTTATATATATTTGGACAGCAATTATTTATTTGTTTAATGGGTGCGTAGAAAATCAGGATAGTTGGATTTTCTCATAAAATACTCAGTACATTTTAAAATTAATGATAATTTAATAAATTTGTATATAAGTTCTAGTAGAACTGGGAATGCTGTTCTAAACATATTTAATAACTCTGCCCATTCTGTTAACAATTTTTTTAAGATTCGTTTTTTCTATTTGGATAACAATTATTTACTTGTTAAATGAGTATGCAGAAAATAAGAATATTTAGATTTTCTCATCAGAAATTTAAAAAATAACCGTTACATTTTAAAATTGATGAGAATTTAAAATTTTGGATATCATTCTATTAGAACTCTGAATGCGGCTCAAAACATATCTAGTAATTCTGTCCAATCCATTAAAAATTCATCTCATTTCCTTGCTTTTACGAAGCATTTAAATACGCATTATATGATAAATAGGAATATGTTTAATGTACACTCTTTACGAAAAGCAATTATTGCAAGATACATTAATAACTGTGGGAATCCGAAACTGTACAGTTATTTTATTTTCAATAAATCATGTCTTTGAATTTTTATGCTTCTAAATCATTAATACCGATTTGTCTATACTAAATAATTATCTACCCTCTTTGAACTAAAAATGCAAAAAAAAAGGAGAAAAATATTCGATAATGAGCGACTGATGTGATTTAAAGTTTAAGAAAAAGAACTTTAAAGTAAACATTCTTTCGATAATATGATTACTTCGCTCCTTGAAGAAATTAATAAAATAAAATAAAAAATCTAATTATTTTCCCATTGAAACTCATTTTCAAACCGTTGCATCAAAATGACATTATATATTTTTTGTCAAGCAATTGCTCAAAATGAGGGAAATTCAATTTGCCATTTTCAGTAAGCAAAGTGTTTTGAATATAAATTTAATTCCTTAAATACTGGTATTTTTTTAAATTTAATGCAAGGTTAACACATTTTAAATTATTGAGGGAAAACATTAGATTTCTTAGATAAAAGACAATGCAATTTCTCCTATTATAAGCAAATGAAATAATATTCTTAGTTATTGAACAATCGTTTATTAAATGCGGAACATTAAAAATTCTTATTTAGATAACTTCTATGAAAAATATAATTTGAAATCGTCAAGCATTTCTTTTAAATCCTGAATATTTATTTATGATTTTATTGCGTCTTTGATTTCTAAGAACTGATGACTATTTATCCACTCTTTATCTTATTTTATGTCAATTTTTTTAAAAAAAATTGAACTTGACTTTAATGATTAATTGCATGATTAATACACTAAAAGAATTGTTGATGAATTATACAAAAAAATTTAAAAAAAGAATTTAGGCTATTTATCTACACATTATATAGCTTAGTAGAGCCTGCATGAGTGTTGATTTGTAATTTTTAAGAAATATTTTATATCTGAAATTGTGTTACTCTTTTCATAAAATTCATTGTATTTTCATCTAATCTATAGTTTCTGAAGTTAAATTCAACAAATTGAAGCACACAGTTGAGTTACAACCGCATTGCACTGAAATGAAAAATATTTCAATGTCAAGTGTAATAATTCAGCCTCGGATATAGGCAAGACATTATTTTTAGTCTACTTTTCAATACGCATGATTGTTTATAACTAGAAATGAACAGTCTTAAAAGGTACTAATCTCTATTTTAGGCTGCAAACAAATTATTTTTAAACTTATTCATTTGTTAGTTTTCAGTTCTTTCTTAATATTATCTTTGTACGTATTTGATGCAGAAAAGGTGTAATTTGGAAATTTTTGGAAAGCCATATTTTATTTTACAGCCCAGAGTTTATCTCCTATTTTTCAGAATAAACTTTATACTTAATTCCTGAAAATTATCTTATAAAGTAGGATAACACACCTGTTTAATCTCAGTATTTTATCCTTATCTCGTGGCAAAAACGGAAGTGGCTTCATTTAAAAAAATTATTCGTATAACTTGTCTTTTGAGGATTAAAGTTTGCTACTAGTTTCAAGATCCTCGTTTAAAATTACTGTCCTTAATTTTCTAAGCTTTCATCATTCTGAACTCTATTAAAGGATTTTAAATTCCCTATTTTAATATTATCAATGAATCCATTTATGCTATTGGAAGGAATGAAACCAAATAAATTTTTTCAGCATTACTTTAGACCATTTGAAATATAATAGAAGTTATTTACAATTTCTGATCAGCTACTTATTTTTTATTTTAAAATACCTAGATATCATGATTATAAAAATACACTTTTGATATATTTTAACTCATTCATTTCTGCATAGAATTTCTGGGACGATACAGGGAATATTTTAAAGAACATAACAATACTAAGTTATTATGAGAATGTTTTTTAATAAAAAGATAGATTATTAAAGATTCTGAATTAATATCGTAGCTAAGAATGGACTTTTGATATAAAATTATTTTTAAGTTTCAATAAATTAATTCATACTTTAAAACCCAAATATAATTTTTACATTTCATTAGTGTCATTTTTTCAAACAGAATTTCATATTAAACGCTACACATGCTTTTTGAATTAAATTACTTCAATAAGTTATGCAATTTATTCTCTTGTCTGTTTGTTGGTGTTTAAAGTAAGTTTTATAAAGTAAATCAACTAGAAAATCCTGGACATTTAGGAATTTCTGTCACAGCGTTGATGATAGGCCATTAAATCCAAAAAGTTTGACAGAGTCAGTGATAATGAATTATTATTAAGTTTTATATTATACATTGAGATAGAAAGACTTTATTTCCTGAAGCAGCGAAATCTCAAATGGAGAGGGCAACAATTTTAGAAAGGTGATTAAATTCCAAAAAGTAGTACATTCGCCAAGATGACAAACATAAACAGCCACGAGTAGATTACATCAACTTAGAATTGATCATTAGAATTCAGTCGCAATGGCATGGGTATATAATGGCCACAGAACATTCTCATAACCTTGATATTATGTGTGGAAAAATAATCTTCAGACAGATAGAATAAAGATCCCTAATAGAAAATACCTTTTTTTGGAATGTCCTTTATAATATCTCTCATTTTAGAGAATTACACAGAAGAGTCAATTTGTAACGGAGCCAGGCCACAATCACTAATCGACAAAGCCTTTATGGCCTGTGCCAAAGTAACTATAAACCAAAAATTTATCTTTCAAAGATTGGTATTTTATTTTAATTTTTGAATTATTTTTAAATTTTAGTTCTGATTCGATTTCAATATTGCTCAATGCATATTTATTCAACCAATGAATTTTATTTATTCATTTAAAAATTAAAACCATATATGTCGTGTTAATATGACTTCCAAGAGTAAACCTAATTGTGGCTTAGATAGTTGCTCCATGAGATAGCTTTCCAGTAGTGCTTCGAGTAATTTGGTTCAAAAGGATTTTACAAATTCACTATTTAGTATAATTATCATATTACTAAAAAATTGCCTGAACATGAAAATGAGCATAATTTGGTCAGCTACTTATACTTACACTCATGTCCAGTTTCAACAATGTAGCAAATCACATATTTATATCCGCCAAGCAACAGAGAGTGTATCTATATTAGTGATATAATATCAGTAAATCTAATTGCTCAGTTATAAATTTGCAATTTAGAAACTGAATAGGCCAAAGTCAAAATACATTTATTACAACATTTGCAAGATGTAAAATAATTTATGGCTGGAAGGCATTTCTTTTTATTTACTTCTTACTTTTTGGAAGTTGAATGCCATTTAAGTATGCAAAAATAAGAAAAAAATCGTCGAAGCTGATTATGATGTCTATTTACGCCTTAATGTACTGCTTTTGTAAAACTGATATTGACTAAAAAGAAACTAGTCCGAAAGAAATTTTCTATATTCCTATATTTTTTAAACAAAATAGAAATAAGTTCAAAAATACAATTTTATGTCGCTAGCAAGTTAAGTATCGAATTCTGTTACAATAATCATTTTTTAAAATAAATCTTTTAATAAAATTTTTAAAAAACCCTGGAGTATATAAAAATTTTTACTTTAATAGTAACAGTAACTTATATTGAAATTACAAGTAAAACTGTCAAAATCATATTATTCATAGGATATTAAGGATGCTTTACTTAGGATGTTTAAATCCTTTGTCGCTTGGATCACATTAACATAGGAAATTTCATGTGCGATGATTATGAGAAAAAAGCTATTCGAAATTATTTTTATAAATAAATTTGCAACAGATTTTATAACAAAATCAATTTCTCGATGCAAAACAAAATGTTCGGTATAAAACAATTTTAATTCCTGCGCTATTTATTACATAGTCGGGGGTTGAGAATCTTATTTGCTGTTGTATTTAATATTTAATTAATTTAAATTTTCAAACTCAAATGATATCGTAGCTTGCCGAATGAAATAATGCGTGCCAAATCAATCTCATGAATGAGGAAGAAATTTGGTTTGTTGACTAAATTAATTATAGACACTGATTTTTAAATAAAGCATTTTTAAAACTAAGAAAAAATAAATTGATAATTTCTCTTATTAAAAATACTTGAATATGAACCCATATTTGTTGAAAAAGAAGAAGACACTGAGAATTGAATTCATTAATTCATATTAAAATCAAACATTATGCTCGGGAATTAAACTCGAAAACATTTTTATGTTATACCAGTGAATGAATGACGAGAAATGAAATCAAATTTCTGTACTAAGCTGCTGATTAATACATTTGAGCATTATCGATTTAATTTGTTGATGGTTTATTTAAGCACAACATTTTGAATTGCAGAAGCTAAATCATATTTGAGGTCATAAAATGGAAATGTGTTACCGAATCAATGGTCCTACAGTGTAGAATAGTCAACGAATTCCAGATTTCAGGACTACCTTCAAATACCCGTCATTTGTAAAGTAAATACGCTTAATCACGTACAAGGCGAAGGGTGAAAGCCTCGTTCGATCCAAAAGCTAAGTTTGGATTTTCATTAGCAGAGGGCCGAATATGCACCTCATTAAAATTGCCTACCGAAGGCTGCAGGCTACAATGAATGGTTGGGGTTCGGAACCAGCGCCCTCTCGCGAGCAATGCCATCGCTTGTCTCTAATAGAGGTCGGTCCTGAAGTCAGCGTCATTAGGACCACTGTGATGGTTCGCAGAAAGATTTTCTGTGGTTGGGCTGTACGCATGAATAATTAACTGTATTTGTTCGGTTGGCGAAGTGAGGAGTTTTGAGTTAATCAAGTGCGCATAAATTATGATTGGAAAATTTTCAATTATCTGTTCCCTGTCGGAGGAACTGATAGCGTTATTATGGGTCGATTCGGGTAATTAACTCCTTGTTTCACGCTGGAATCGAAAATAAGTCCCAGTGAATTAAATGTGGCCATTGGAATAAAAGTACTGGAAGTTCTGAAAACCATCTTAAAAGATATTTTTAACATTAGAAAACTTTATTATTGGATTGGTTTAAAATGGCCGAGGATTGTAAATTATTCTGCTTTTTACAATTGAATTGACAGATGATATTTAAAATAAACTGAATAAACGAAGAAAGTTAAAATAAACTGAACGAACGAAGAAATATGAAATAGACTGAATAAACGAAGATGAACAAACGAATAAAACATAGAAATGTTTCAGCTGTTTTACTGACTCTTTTTTTATGTTGCTACATTTATTTATCGATATGAGCAACGAAGTTTGTCGGAACAAGAAAAGGAAATGACTAGTAAAAATGTTTTTATATTTTAGTATTTCAGTGCCAAAATCCCTCTTATAAGAGATATTTAAACAGAAATTTTAATACTGAGTTGTTTAAAATAGAGGAGAATTATAAATAATCCTTTACTTAACAACTGATATATAAACATATATGATACGATTCGGTATATAAACGAATAAAATCTAGGCATATCTCTGCTGTTTCACTCTCTCTTTTTCATGCTGATGTGATTATTTAACGATATGAACAGTTTCCTGGAGCGAGAAATGAATGTACGTTTTACTACCGAATATTTTTATAAATCTTATAATTTCAGTACATGTCCTCTTAAGAGAGATTTTTAAAATTAGAAAGTTTAATATTGGATTGGTTAAAGTAAAAGAGAAGTGAGAACTATTCTACTTTTTACAAGTGAATCGTTCGATGATATTTAAAGTATACTGGATAGATGAAGAAAGATAAAATACACACAATAAATGAAGACACACAAGAGAATAAAATATAGGAAGGTTTGGGGCTATTTCTTTGACTATATTCATGCTGAACTGGTTATTCATCAATAAGAGTAAGGAAGTTTGTCTGATAAAGAAATGGCAGCAAGTTTTACTGCTAAATAGATTTATAAATTTCATAATTTTATTACTGATAACCCTTTTATAAGAATTTTTTTAATTATAAACTTTAATATTGGTTTAAAATAGAAAATAAGTATAAACTATGCTACTTTTTAAAACTAAATCTTCCGATAATACTTAAAATAAATTGAATAAACAAAGAAATAGTGAATAAAATATAAAAATTATTTTATTGTTTTCACTTGCTCTTTTTTATGCTATGTTATGAGCTAAGATGAGTTTTTTGGGCAACAAATGGTAACAAGTTTTGCTAGTGGAAAGTTTTATAAATTTTATAATTTTAGTCTGGAAATCCCTATTTTTTAAAATCAGAAACATTAATAGTGGATTGGCTATAACAGTTGAGAAATGTAAATAATTCTCTTTTTAGAACTGAATCGTCAGATTTATGTTTATAATACACTAATAAATGAAGGAATATAAAATCAACTGAAAAAATGAAGAAATATAAAATCAACTGTTTGAATGAAGAAATATAAAATAGA
The DNA here is from genome assembly GCA_026543055.1 of Argiope trifasciata. Taxonomy (NCBI): domain Eukaryota; kingdom Metazoa; phylum Arthropoda; class Arachnida; order Araneae; family Araneidae; genus Argiope; species Argiope trifasciata. The sequence goes on from JAPMOQ010056242.1 coordinate 1,710,447, forward strand.
CTGTTTGAATGAAGAAATACAAAATAGACTGTTTGAATAAAGAAATATGAAATAGACTGAATAAATGAAAAATATATATATAATAGACTTAATAAATGAAGAAATATAAATGAATAAACTATAGGAATGTTTCAGCAGCTCTGACTTTTTTTTGTACATTGAAATGATTATTTATTAATATAATTGTAGAAGTGTTTTGGAGCAAGAAATACAGGAAGGTTTTACGAGAGATATATTTAATAATTTTTACAATATCCGTATGAAGCAATTTTTCAAAGAATACCTATGAAATAATACTTTATAGAAAAAAAAATTGCAACTTCAATTCATAAAAAAAAAATAAAGCTATGCAAAACTTTGTTTCTTGTGATAATAAAATTGTGTTTTTATCTGACTTTAGATTGTTTTAGTACAAACATCAGACAGATTCATAAAATATACCAAATTAATTCAAAAATAAATACATCCCTCAAATAAAAAGTAACATATTTCATACGGCTATAAAAGAAACTATTGAAAGCAAATACTCGAAACAACAAAATAAGTTTGCCATTGCTGTGCATTGTACGAAAGAAAAGAAAAACAAAAGCACTGAAGATCGATTATGTGAGAACTTTCAAAGTACTTATGTCCTACAACCAGTAAATAAGCTTTGCAAATCAAGCCTTATCTTAACAACTTTTTATTTGCTTGATAAATTTTAAACTTGAGATTTTGTGAGAATTTTATTATAAAATAGGACAAACTAGCATTAAAACAGAGGAAACAGGAATCGATTTATTTGGATTAATAAATCCAAAGTATTTTTAAAACTTCATAAAATTTTAGGAGTATCTAGCCTTTCTCAGTTTACATTCGATCTTATTTTTTAAGTACAAAATACATTTGAACTCATTGTTATGAGGAAATGGTTATTGTAACACTCATAAGGAATTGGTTATTTGATCAAAAATGGATTTTAAAATATTTTTCTTGAGAATAATTATTTCAATAAATCATTGATCTGAATATTTTTTTCGTATAGATACGAAAATAAATCTCACATAAACTTCATACGTAAATTAACTCGTTTCCTCATTACCTTAAATAATTCTACTTTAATTTCTTATCTATAGTATTAAAATCAGTTGTATTCATTTTTTTTATTAGAGCTGACATCATATATTGAAAAGTGATGAATTAACATATTTTCTTCACTTGCTTCAACATTAACGCATTAGATGTATAAAAATTAGTCTCATGATTTTTCTTATAACTACAATTTGAATTCAACTGAAATCAAAACGAAGGATAATTTAAGATTGCAAAAATCTAATTTGGTAAAAATAAAAATTTTTGTGGAGTTATTTACTTGTTGGATGCTGTAAAAGTTATTTTTTTAAATTTGAGTATTGAGAGTCTGTACTGCACTTGATATACGTATGGTGCATGTTTTATCCCATTTAAATTTATCCCACAGCTTCCTCTTTTTCCAACTATGGAAGTTGCTGTTCCATTTATATTGTTGAACTAAAGATATTCAGTTGTTTTTTATTTTTCTAAGAAATCAAATTTTATAATGGTCCTGGCCAAGAATTCAAACCTCTAGCTATCTAATTATATCTTCCAATTTTGAGATATTTTATTAATAATTCAAGTAGTTCGAAATATATAATTTATTTAATAATATATTAATATATTTGAAAGATCTTTATTTTTATTTATTAAATTTGTCTACATTCTTGACATATTTTTTCTGAAATGAGGAAAAATTAAAACAGGAAAAACAAGGAATTTTATTTTATTTTCATATTACTTTAATTTTGACTTTTTAAGTAACTTAAATTAAACTTAGGGAAGTTCGAGTATCATTATAACTTGTAGTTAACAGCAAATGGGAATTCAATTTTTCAAATAACATTACAATATAATTATAATCAGGGAAAACGGCAAAAAATAATTTAATGTATTATTAATGCTATTTATTGATTTAAACTAAGCTATTAGGCAATTTATTGATTTAAAAATAATGTAATTTTTTCTTTTTCAGAAGCAGCAACTAATTATTTAAATATCCTTCGTATAATGTGTTGTTGTTGTTGATGATGAATAGGTGGCCCACTTAAATTTAGAAAGGATTACACTTTTCAGGAGAAATTCACAAACGATTTCATATTTCAGAAAGGAAATCTTTTAGCTTTAGTAAATTATTTTGTACGTTCAAAGGTAATTTTTTGACATTAGATTAAAAATATAGCAGGAAAGAATTAATTCTCGAATTTCTGAAACCTATTAATTTTTTTTTCAGGATTTATTTACAGTAATATGTGACACTTCATTTAAAACATTTCTTTTATGCATACATGATTAAGGCATTTAAAAAAAAGAAACTTAAATAATTTCTTTGAATCAAGATATTTTGATGATATAGCTATGAAAGTGAGTTAATGTTATCAGCTTGGAGTGAAATCAGAAACGTTTTGTTGATGTTGGTTACTTAGTAACCAGGTATTGCCTAGAGGAATTATCAATAATGGTCACGTTGACAATACGATGACTTTTTAATTTTATTTATCAGTGTTAAATTTTAAATATTTTTTTCATAATTAATTCAATCTCTAAGCTTCAATAATTATAAGAAAAGAACTAATGTGAAAAAAGAAATTGCACTCCTATGTATGTATCTTTATTTAAAAAATAAAAGTCCTGGATAATTCAAACATTTGCTAAAATATCATTCATAACAGGATTTTCCATTTTTCTCTTTGTTATTTTAAGCCATTAAGGAAATTAAATAAATAGATATATGTCGAAGACATATGAATAAAGTTTAATCAGCTAATATCAAACATTTTATTCAATCATGTCACTGAAAATTATCTTTTACAATCGTTTTATATCAATTGTGTGTGTAATGCTTTCATTAAACAGAACCAAGCATCCTCTGATATCTAATTTTTAAAATGTTTCTTGTAAGTATATATTTTACTTGTAACACTTTCCTACACTTATTTACTTTTGATGATTCTTCACTTTTAGTTTTAATGTTATCTGTGCTGATAAACTTCTAACACAACTATTAAATATAAGTATGTTTAACCCTCAACCCGGTAGGTCAAAAATTAGGACTTAATTTTAAAGTTGCGGTGTACGAGACCACATTTTCATCATTCTCAAATTTCTATAGAAAATATTAATATAAAAATTTGTAAACATATTCTGCAAATATTTTTCTTCATATATAAATATGATTTAGAAATTTTTCAAAATACATTACAAATATTGCTTACGATTAAGACAGATTATTTATTATTTTAATCGTATTTATTTTTACAGTGTACAAAGGTACATAGAAAAAAATCTAATGGAAAATTCAATAATTATTCAAAAAATTTATCTTTTTTTTATCGACAGCATTGGTTTTCGAGAGCATTTTAAACATATAGGTTAAGTATTAACATAAAAATCCGCCACTAAATTTTGTAAATATTACTTTTTTTTTTACTTTAATGTATTTTAGAAATTCTTCAAAATAAATCATCACTCGAAAAATTAATTATATTTGAATATATGTATCAGCTTCAAACAAATGCGAACTTTCATCTAAAAATTCTTCTCACTCTAATCATTTTAATTTTCATTTAAAACTAATGGAACTTTGCTTCATAAACATGATCTGCAGGTTAGATGTCAATTCAATTACCATTTTTTTGGCACCACCTGTTAAGCTTCGTTTAATGCTGCAACGCTAAAAGGGTAAGCGGTCTTATAGACGTTGTTTAAGGAAATAGATGAATTATTTTGAAAAACATCTGCTGAAAACAGTTGAAAAAGTGCATGTGTATTTCAGGTCACAAAGCAAGAAGCGGCTGGTCAATCCCTTCGATTGAGCTGAAAATGGAATAGAAGTGAACGAAAGATCATCGCTAACGGTCTCAAAGACTTCACTTACCAGTTAGAATTAAAGCATTAATAGAGAACGATATCACCAGTTTATAAATTTGATCTAATTATTACGGTCATATTTCGAGAATATTATGAAATAAAAGGCATTGCTGCTTCCTGATACGACATTGATCTCTGCTAAGTTGCTAGAATAGTGAAAGGAGGTTTAGAAACTCTTTGCAACTGTCTGATGGACCACACTTCCCCAGTTAATGTTTAAAGTAAAGTGTTCCATGTACTCAAGGAAAGATAAAAATTAAAATATATATGTTGAGACAAACGACAAGACGCATTTTCATCTAGCCGATTTGCACCTTCAAAATTTTCTCTATCGTTGTATTTTCTATCTAAGAGAATTGCGTTGTGACAATGCATACAGCTATATTTAAAAAATCTACATTCTGCCACTTCCGTCATAAATAGTTCAATGCCAACAAAAAATTTTTAGAATGAAACCAATTTGTATTTTTCGATTATTAAGAGATATTAAGAGAAAGATCACTTTAATTTAGTGATCACAATTTCTATAAACTATAATTTTCTAAAGTTTTCGACTTTGGAATGCTCTCCTAAACAGCGTCTTAAGCGCCCTAATTGCTATATAATTATTGAAAACCTGCAGTTATTTCAGTTTAAAACAATGCATTTGTTACACAATTCTTTTTGGAACAATATGTATTTTTGATTTTTTTACTAAATTATTAATCGCCTTATGCAATCATTTGGTTTACCAGCTTATTCATAGTATTCAATTACATTTCATTAGTTTAAATATAATGCCATGTTTATAATTCTATTAAATATTAAATGCATGCTATTTTAATTCTGTTATTTATTCTCTTTTCATTGAACATACGAGTCTTTCTAATGGGGATATGTTCCATGAAATAATCTGGCTATTAATATGTAAATTTGCGGCTCATCTATCATCTAAATTCCTTGGTATTTTATCTCTCCGTTCTTTTTTCACCACGCAAATTACAGAAATCTTAAACAATTCTTCATCTTCTGTATTTAAAAATGGAAGAAAATGTGACGAAATAATTGATGAAACAGTGAAACAATGTTAGGACTATTGAGTTATAATGTAAATTAATCTTAGAAAATGAACAAAAAATAATTTCTTAAATAAAATTCTGAAATTCAAGAAAAGTTTGCACAGTTAATTTATTATCAGCAGAAACATAGATGTTTAAAACTTAAAATGATACAAAATTTATTTTTTACTAGAATATTTTTTGAAGTAAACTTGATTAATTAAAAGAAAATTAAATTATGATTAAAATTGTTGCAATATCTCCCCAAAGTGCACATTATTATCCTTTAAATTATATTTGTTTTCTGTGATCATAGGTTTGACATAGGCTCATAGACGTATAGAGCTTGAATACGCGCATAAAAAGACACATATACACAATTATTGCTATTATTAATGTATATAAGTTGGTCATAAAAGGAATTTCCCCTTCCGGAAACCTCTGCAATTAAAACTAATTATTGTAATAAAATCTCATTGAGCCTACTCATTGTGGAAACAAGGGAAAATATTTTCAGCAAAAAAATTAAATATCGTTCGTAGAGTATATCTTCGTGATTTCCCGAGTCGAAATCAGGTCAGTAATTGCAATAGAAGCAAGAAAAAAATGAATTGCATAAAAATTCATTTATGTTACAATGTTGAAACAAACGCCCCTGAAGATATATATATATATATATATTATATGTTATCAAACTGATTGTAAGAAATATTTTTCATATCCGAAGTGGAGTGAGCTGACCTTTTATGACTTCTTAAAAATACACACTTTATTATGTGTTGCAAATTATTTCGTCGGCGTCACTTGATCATGTTATTTTAAATTAGCTATATTTTTAATTTATTTCTCTTTACCTTTCATTGTTTATGCTATATACAACTCGTGTTCACCCTTTCCATTTGTCTTAGGTGCATGTATCACCAAGATGTCATAAAAAGGGAAAGATGTTTTAAGGGCAGTCTTTATTTCAATACTTGCAACTACCTTTCATTTTTAAATCCCCATTCTTTTACTCTTTACCAAAATTCACTTAGGTGGAAATCTTGAAAAATATATTACTAATGCGGCAGATGAAAATTCGAGGCTTTAGGCCATGAGTAGTTATTTAAGGTACTCATTCTATTTGTTGAAACCCTGAAAATGAATTCGCAACTCTTGAGAATTAGCCTTGAGAATAGAAATTTTTAGTAATAGCCGGTAATAACTAACAGCAGCTGAAATCTTAAAAGTGGGTAAATCGCCATTTTCCCTTCTTAAAAGGCGGTACTCAAAGTTATGGAGAGTTTCTTAGTTTAGGGGTATTAGTAAAGTAGGGGTATTTTTCTGTTCAGAGTTTCTTTGCTAATCTATGAATTTATTACCAAATAGCAAGCTAAATAAAGCTCGAAATGTGTTGCAGTGATTACCTTTCAAATGTGCTTGTTTTATTTGACGAAAGCCACAAACTGAATTCATGTCTCTTTAGAAACTAACAAATTAATCATCTGGTACAATTAACGGTAGCTCACATTTCCGTTTCTTTTAAGAATGTCAAAATATAATTGGCTAATTTGTGTAATTTGCCGCATTTAATGAGAAAGATATTTACTGCAACTTTCGAACACGAGTAAATTAATTACTTCGAAGCAAAGACATAAGAAAATTAAATATAAATTTGGACATAAAATATACACAAACTTTAAATATGTGTAAGAAAAATTAATTCGTATAAAACAGTTTTGTGCTAAAATCAATTTTAAAGAAACTATTTGAGAATTTTACATGAAATAATCATTTCATTAAATGATCTCATAATTTAATTTTCCAGGATTTCTTTTTGTTTATTATGTTAATCAAGCCTCTGGTTGCGTACTACTTTAAAATTGCTATTTAGATGCAATGTTTGCAAAAAAGTTCAAATAATTTTTCAAAGAAAGTAAACTGATTCTATATATAATATGATAATAATATAATAAAATAAAATATGTAATCATAAAATAAACACTTTTAACTTCGAAAAACGCTAAAACAACAGAAAATGGACTGATTGCAAGCCCGTGGAGATCACGGGATACGCAGCTGGAAGGGTAAGGATTATAACTAAACATTTTTTTCTTTAAGGAATTCAAATTAATTTCAAACTAAAATAGGTAATTACAATAACGAAGTATTTAAAATATTAAAAAAAGATTGCGAAATTTTATCTTTAAAAGAGGCTGCAATCAATAAATATTCTTTGATAGTTTGTTTTGGAATTTCCATTAATATTTAGTACTCTTCTTATTTAGCATGCCTTTAATTGTCTCTCGATATTATTTATGGTTTTTCTCAGCTTTTAGTGGCCTATTTTTATAGAGAATTAAATAAAATATACAAAATAAATACATATTAAATAAAATATTTAAATAAGCCTTATTTATTTATTTTTAAGTTAAAAAAAACTGTGAAATATTTATTACTTTTTGTTTACTACTTTCATATTGCTTTAATGCTCAGACATTTTTCTCATTAAAATTCTAATTATTGCTCTTATTAATAAGAAACTGCTGTAAGTTTAATCTGGTTCATTTCATTTTTTTAATAATTGAACTGTAATTTTATTTAAAATCAAACGACAATTCGAACGCTATTTTTTTATTTGATCGAAGCTCAACCGAACACGCAATGATTTAATACGAAACAGTTCTATTCTCTCAAGAACTGATACCTCGTCAGTAGGGTTGCAATAAATTAAATCCCTGAAGCCAAGTCAGCTCATGGTAGCCCTATTTCTTTAGAAAATTCCACCCTAAAAGTTCAACGATTTTGAGATAATGAAACTTTGAAATTTTAAACATTCTAAAAGTTTTTTGTAAATACATTAATTGATTAGAAAATAAAAGGAACTGAAATGAGTATTTCCTACATTCAAATTGATATTTACTCATCGAATATTGTGATTATTTTCATCGATTTTTTTCAAAATTACTCTTGGATTTCAGTATTATTTTTAATTTTAAAATTAACAGTTAAATTCTTGTCCGCATTATGAATATCAAGGCAAATATTTTGGTAATAGAATGCAAAATAGTTGCAAGTGTTTGTTATTTTGCACTAAAAAAAAACACATCCTGGTCTATATAAAACACTTGCATTCGTTGAATTTTTAAGTTTTATCATAAATGTAAATTAATTCTGTGCTTTTAAATTTCTTTTCTATTATTAAAATAATATTCCATACATTTATACCATAGTGCTCTATTTTATATTATTTTTCTGTGCATTATGTGTTATATATTCATTTACATATAAATTACTTCAAATTGAATAATATTAATTTATTAAATAAAATGAATTAATTCACTAAAAATGTCCAATCTTGTTTTTTTATGTGTGATTATTTATTGAATACATTTTTTATTTTTTGTTTATGCATAGGTTTAACAATGTATGATAAAACAAATATGAATTCAACCGTAAGTTTTTAATAAATATTGGCCTCTGCATAAAAAACAAGTTTAGATTCACATCTAATCTTGAGCACAGATTACTAATTTATGGATAATTTTATCTCTCTTACTCTTAAGCAAATGGAGTAAATATTACTAAAAAATCTTCTATGTTATCCGTAAAGCATTGTTAGGAGGATGATTAAAATCTTTTAAGAAAGGCTTTTGTTCCAATTCCTTAAATGCAATAAGAATTGTTCCATATCAGTTTTCAAAGGCCTTACCTCATTCTGAGAAATGGTTGAATGGAGAAGTAGGAATCCTATAAATTGCTTCTTTACTTTAATTAAAACTACGCTTGATTAAATTTCTAATTAGAAAAAAGCAAGTTTAAATACTAAAGTACGACATTTCGATTGAGATTGCTGCGTAGTTAGGAGAAAATTAAAATCCAAATAATCTTCAACAAATTAACATTGAATGAAAGTTATTAATATAATTTAACACTGTTTATGTTGTGAAAATACCTTAAGATAAAGTACATGGGGAAATGATTTAATCCCAAAAATGGATCTTGGCTACATAAAGCCGATGGTTGAAATAGAAATTAAAATAACTTTTCTTAAAATTCACTTCCCTAAAAATTTTCTGTGGAGCAATTTAAAAATTTAAGGGAATAATTCCAAAAATACTACTTCCGAGCATGTTTCCATAATGTAATTGCCTCGAATACTAATAAACATTTAAGTTGTTTCCTCGAAATTTCATTATAAGCAGAGTTGTGGAAATTTTGTTTCCCTTAAAAATAGCATAGACTTACTAACTCGTTTACTTAATGTATTTCAACTTGTATTCTGAATTCTCATCATTAAAATAATAAAAGCTTTGTTATTGAGTTCAAGATATTATATTTCATATTCTCACATTACAAAAAAAGTATTTACTTCTACTTCTGCGAAATGAAAATAAATAAATTTTAAATGAGAAATCAGTCATACAAAAAGGATCAAAAATCGCACAGGAACATGGGGTCGCAAACGCTGTAGAGGGAGCGAGAAGCACGAGAGGGCATTGCGGTGCAGACACGAGCCGAGCAAAAGGAGATTGAATTCATTCGAGTAGTCGTTGGGCATAACATGGCTGGTTACAAGCACCGCGAATTGGCTGACATGCATTTAGTTTACAGCATGGCCAACTGCAATGGACGAGAAGCCTTGCGAATGTATCGTCAAAAATATCCTAGAAGAAAGATGTCTAGCCTCTTATTCTTTGCCACTATTCACCGAAGATTGTGTGAAACCGGCTCGTTAGAAGTGCACAAGCTAGATTCAGGTCGCCAACAAATATTTCGGACAGTTGATGCTGAAGAAAGAGTTTTCCAAGCACTTCAGCCTAATCCTTCAACAAGTATACGAGTTGTATCCCGAGAGACCCATATTCCTTAAACTATCGTCTGGAGCATTGTACATGACGAAGGACCTTACCCCTATCATTTACAACGCTTCCAGGCACTTCAACCGGGAGACTACAGCAGTCGTATGGATTTTGCGCGGTGGTATGTGCAAGAAAAGGCTGCCGACCAACATTACGCTGCAACTGTTCTGTTCACGGATGAGGCTGCATTCTCATTAGAGAGTGTGATGAATTGTCACAACTTGTATGGGTGGGCCGCACAACGAAGATTTTCCGTGAACGTGCGGGCTGGCACTGTAGGAGACTGTTTACTTGGTCCGTACATTCTACCAGACCGACTGAACGCTTAGACGTATCTAACATTCTTGCAAGAGGTTCTGAAAGACATGCTGAATAATGTTCCGATGCCTATTCGTCGAAGCATTCAATTTCAACACGATGGCACTCTCGCACATTTCAATACACACGTCAGTTCACATCTTCAGGCTAATTTTTCTGGCAGCTGGATTGGTCGCGGGGGACCAATTGCATGGCCACCATTATCACCAGACCTGTCTCCCGTGGATTTCTTCTTATGGGGCTTTTTAAAAGGACTTGTGAATAAAACACCTGTTGAAAAACCAGAAGACTTGTTAGAAAGAATCATTGAGGCAGCGGGATGTGTTCGAGATACACCTGATATCTTTGAGAAGGTGCGGAATTCCATGCAACGTCGATGCCAGGCATGTCTCGATGCATCTGGTAAATACTTTGAGCACCTACTGTAGGCACAACGTTTTGCATGCATAAGTCGCATGTCAGTAGGTAATTATCAATGAAATATTCGGTATTGATTTTGTTTCTTCTCTTTGTGTTATGTATCATTTTAGACGCCCTTTAGCGGCTCCGCAATGCAGTTGCAACCCCATGTTCCTACGCAATTTTTGATCCTTGTTGTATGACTGATCTGACATGCCATTTTGCCCACATTTTTTCGGTACAACCAGTATATATATATATATATATGTGTGTGTGTGTGTGTGCGTGTGCATGTGTGTGTGTGTGTGTGTGTGTGTGTAGCATTCTTCACTATTTTCTAAGTCCGTATATGTAATGAAGAAGATATTTTAATAATGATTCACATATTTGATAATGATTTAAAATGAGTACAACTTTTTATAAACTTTTCATAAGGAAATAATAAATGTTTTATTTTTCAAGATTTTGATTTTTTTATAACAAAAAATAAGAGAAAAACCATTAATAGAACCACATAGAAAACCTTTTAATATTTTTTCAATTTGCCCATTTATTCATTAAACAATATAATTCATTAATAGATATTGTCATTATAAATTATTATCAAGATTTTCCACCGAAACTAAGCCATTTGATATTTGCTCTGACCCTCAGAAATAGTTTTCAAGAAGTCCATTTTAGTTCAAGGACACAGTTTCTTCTGGATAAAGCTAGGATTCCAAACAAATGTGCTCTGTTTCCGGCGCATGAATTGAAAAAGTTTCTATGGAGGAAAAGGTGCAGGAGAATCGTCAAAAGTCACTTGATAAATAAGTCTTCTCCTCTTCCATAGTGGAACTTGCTCAACTGCTTACTCACTTCCTGAGCGAGAAAGATGGGGGGGAGGGAAGAAGAAAAAGAAAAGTCCTGTGGCTTTATTTCGAAAAAGGGAATCTCTCTCAAACAAAAATGAAAATCTCCCAGTTACATTTTCCTTCTAATGCATAAATTAGCTATTGAAATTATCATATTTGAACGGAAAATGTTTACCTTTAATTCTTCTTCAATATTTTGAAGAATATCTAGCAGACCTCCAAGAGCTCAAAACGCACACATTTGATTGAAAAAGTTGTCCTTTAACAAGATCTATTTAAGCGCTTTAGCTTGAAAATTGTAATCTGTTATATGGGCACTAGCTTTGTTAATTTCTATAATATTTTGTCATTTGTCTAGCTGCCCAAATATAATTATCTGATGGAATAAATATAAGTTAATATGTTAACTCCAAAACAATGATAGTTATATGGATAAATTTTCTTTTTATCTACTAGATTTAAATGGATCCAAATATGTTAAAGGGAACTTATTTTATGAATATTCATGACTTAAGTACATGAAATTCCATTTGTAATTTTGTGATTAAATTGTGTTTTTGTGTCAACTGTAGATTTCAATTTATTAGAAAGTCAAGACTTAGCAATCGATTGTCGCTTGTGTACTAACCTCATCTCAGCGATTAAATGCAAGTGATTGTGCAATAATAATTTAATTCAATTAATCCTACAGATGATCAATACTAATTAGATAACACGTCATCATCCATTTACTAGAAGCTGAATTTACCTAATTTCAGTCACCTAATGTATGTTTGCCTATGAATCTTTTAAGTTTGAAATTGAATTGAAATCGCGTTTCTTCGTAAAATTCTTTCTTTCTTCTTTAAATTTTTTGCATTGACAAATTATTTCTTTTGACAGATGAAATTCTCTATTTTAGTCATTAAATTTCATAATTTAGAATTTTTAAAAATAAATCTCTCTATAATTGGCACTTTTTATTGTATTTTCCCCTTCTCAACTTACGGGAAAAAAACATACATCTATGGATTATAATTTGATGAACAACTTTTTTTTCTTAAACATACATCTTGCAATAATATTAAATGACTGTAATGGTAGTATCTTTTAGCTATGATTTTATTTCAGTATACGTGAAAGAATGATTTAAATTACATATTATTTGCTAGACAAGTGATCAACAGATTCTTTTTGTTTTATAATTAGGTGTTCATTCCCTTTGTGTTGTTAAAAACTGCAAATAAAATTCGTTATTTTTCGGTACTTTTTTAACATGATTTCATCATCAAAGCTTTTGCAATTTATACGATGGATATTGATTCATAAATTGCATAGGAGTGTGACAAAACTATGAAAGTGCATGATGATTATCAACAAATAATAACAACCACAGTTGGTACAGAATTCCACAGAAGGCAGGAAATATAATAACCTATCTACTTAAAATATCTAGCCTCAGAAGGCATATTGGAAGAAACTAGGTCAGCACTTATATATCACTGTGAAATTTCATATAATTATCATTAAATGTGATTACTGAAGCACCCATGTAGTGTGCTTTATTCATTAGAGACGCTTATACAGATAAATTTGGAAGATAAGAAAGTTTTTTTAAAATTCACAGAAGATGCCCCAAAAATCGCTTAATAATTATCAGCTAGGGGTGTTCTCATTTGTTTATTGACCCCTGAAGAAAACGGACTTTATTGCAATATAAGAACGGGAAGAATTTTCACAAATTTTGAAAAGAATCTCGATTATTCCATCATTCTAAGATGTATGAAATTGAAGAAAATGGATAGAATAAGAAATGAATATGGGTTGAAAAGACTGAAAAGAACATCTTTACTTCTCTCATCTCTAAAATATTCCAAATCTAACTTCGAAGCCACTATCAACCAATTAAAGATTGCACTTTTGCAAAGAAATGTTATGTAATTTGTCCTCTAACAAAGAAATGTGTTTTTTACTCCTTGAAAATGTCGCAAAAAGTAACAATTTGAAATAATGCTCAAATTTGATATGAAAAGTAGTTTATCAGACTTCACCACCATTTTTCACAACTGACAAATTCACACTACTCCACTGAGTTTAAAATAGTTAATGAAATATTGAAAACAGTTTGAAAAATCCCTTCTCAACAGCATTTGTTGAGAAAAAATGGGGCAATGTTTTAATCAGGTCAATAAGGAGAATTCCATAGCCTTGAAATAAACTGCGATTATATATATTAATACATAAATCAAAAACGATTTCAAAATATTACAAAAATAACCATATAACATAATGATATCATGAAAGATTTAAAAATAACTTAAACAAACTTTAAACACTAAATCGTTTGTAAAAGAACTAATTCATCTAATGTCTGTACAAAAATTCATTTATCATTCATTCAAAAAGGGAAAGAATCCCCAAAATAATATGGGATATTATTTATAAGAGACTTGAAGATGGAATTTTGCCGTAATGCTGAAATTTACTTTCAATGCAAATTTCAAAAATGGTTACATAAGTAATGTAAAAAGAGCAAAACAAAGTTACATTTCTTTATAATATATAAATGAAAGAAGAGAGACAAATTGATTATGAGAAGATAATTATTACATTTAGATATAGTAAATTTCTGGTTATTATTATTATTTCATAATTATACTAATATCATTTTTTCTGATAATTTACAATTATGCAATAAATTTGGTTTCCTAAAATTTGATATAAATTGATTATTACATAATAATGCATATGCGTTAATATACGTTGATCTTATTTTTCAAAAAGTTGTTAATTTTTAACTATTTACATTTAATACAATGTACAGACTGACCCTTTTATAACAGAATGCAATATCACAACAGCGTCTATATTTTCATTAAATATTTGAAGCATTTGCTCGAAAGATGGGAAATAACATTGACTGCAAGCCCTGAATAAACGCATTTTTACAAAATATCGAAAAAATATCATCTGAGTATAACTAAATGTTAAAAAATAACTATTCCATAATTGATTTCTCTGTTTTGTTATTATTATAGTAGGATTGTTTTATTATTATAATAGTTAGAAGTTAGTAATTTTCTATCTGTAGCTTGTAGTGTTGCTTTACCTTGAAAGCCTACCTTTTCACTTACCAACACATTTAGATATTATAGAAATAATTCTTAAAACAAATATTTAAAATCATGTGACTTTTTAATCATTGCAATTAATTTGAAGGTTGAATTTTAAAATGTATTTCTGATTCACATAAATGAAAAATTTGATGATAAGAGGGAAAATTTAATTTTCAAAAAAAGTATTTCATTATTGCACGATTTTGTTTCTTTACATCATATTTAATTTAATTTAGTTCCTTAAAATCTAGAATTAACAACAGACATCCGATGCATAAATGTTAATAACATTATTATTTATAAAAATAATTTCCATTTAAAAATTTGTTTTTTAACCTTTATTACGAATACGGGATTTATATGTAGGTTCTAAGTAAATTTTAGATTTCCTTACATAATGCAGTAATTGAAATTATTGTAGTAATTGAAAATGTATAGTAATCATGTATGAATTTTATAGAAATTCCTGATTCACAACTTTTTTTTCTTTTAAAATTCTGGTGATAACTTTGTGGAATGGTCGTTTCACGTGCAGCTTTGAAACATTGATCACTCATTTCGTTCTTCTCAAGGGCATGAACTGTGAAATGTATCTGCGAATCTTGCTCAAGTTGTCTAAGTCAAGATTATGGAATAATTAAAAAAACGTTCTTTCCTTTCTTTTTTCTGATATATGGAAAGTTTGTAGAGCAATATAAATATTTCTGATAACTTTCAAAAGTAATATTACTAAATATCCGGTACTAATATTTCATTCTATATATACTTTTGATAATCTACTTTTACTTACTTGTAATGGGTTACTGAATATATAATTTCATATCTTGTTCAGACCTAGTATTTTTTATGCTTTTAACATCAATGGTTTTTAAAAAAGTATATTTTGAACACACTGAAAATATTAGAAATTTTGCTAGATTTTTTATGAATAATTTAAAATTATCTTCAAAATATTTTCATACATTTTTTCTTTTACTTTTATAAAAATAATTCATTAATATTGTCTAATTATTGAGCTCTATTTTAAAGCTAATTAACTCAACAAAAGAAATGTTTTATGTTCCATGTATAATATCTTTAGTTCTGCATTGTTTATGTGAGAAAAAAGTTGCTTTAATACCAAACAGTTGAAATATTCGAATCAAGTATACTATACTCACCTGTTTATTGTTATAGATCATTTAATATCATAAAATATATAATCATACTATAAAATATTTCTCTCTCTATCTATAATAGAAGATAACGTCGACTAATACCTTTCTGAGCAACCGTTCTGTCTCTAAACTGTTGTTGTGTTGTGACTTATGACACTTTACTAGCCGGATGACAATTTTCTGTCAGCGTTTTAATACGCGCGAGCGTCTCTTGTTTTTTCAGTTGAGAGAAAGACGTAGCAACTCCATGCTCTACTCTCGCTTGCAGGGCTCCATCTGACAGAGAGGCACTTTAACAGATATGACATAGAAGAGGAACCCGGACTATCTCTATGGCAGGAAGCCGGCATTCAAAAACATAATATATTGCTGTGAATATTGTTCAAACTTAAATAGTATTCATAACATATGTGTGCTATTGGGGCATATAACAGAGCTTAGAAAAATTTTTTAGTATAGAGCCCCTTTTGACAGAAGTGCACATTCACGCACCTCATAGATAGAACAAAGAAGAAGAACAACTGTGACAGAATTAGAACTTGAACCCAAGAACACAGATTAAAGAAAATCACTACACTGTTTGGTGGACATGTCACAGAAATTTTATAAAATACCAAAATATTTAAAGTAGAAAAAATAAGTATGTACAGAATTTATTAACATATGAGAAACGATAATGAAATGAAAGAGTTTACAAGATGTTCAACTTTCAAAAATAAAAGAATAAAATGTTTGGAATAATAATATACAGAAACATAAAATGTACTATATCTCTCAGTAGAAAGGTAAAAATTTATTCCCATAAAACAATAGATTTTTATTTAAAATTACATTGATGCATTTTAACACATACATTATAATGTATATAGACTCATAAAATGCATTCTCTCTCTCTATAGCAAGGTTAACATTTATTAATATAAAACAACTAATTTTTTTTTATTTAAAAATTAAATTTTCAGATTTTAACATAAACATTATAATGTACATAGACTCATAATATGCAATCTATCAGTTTTATTGTTATTCATATTGTAACGACATAAATTAAAATACATGATAAAAATATTTAATTATTTGAAAGACACATTCGAAAATAAATATATATTTTTTTATAATTTTAATTAAATTTTTTACTATAAACTTTATTGTGGATGAGATTTTTATTTCAACATATAAAAATATATCCCACAATAATACACAAATTTACTATCAATTTCCAAAAGATTTAATGTATAGCATTCCAATCTTTTTTACAGATTCACTATAAACACAGAACGTTTTTATTTTATTTATGAGAAGAAATCGTAAACTTCAAGCTCCAAATTTTGCTTTGCATCTTACTTTAAAATATTTTCAAAATTCTGTTTTCACCATTATTCATGATATGAAATTGCGTTCACAACGAACTTTCAGTTTAGTTTTTATTCTGAATAAAGTTGAGCGTATTGCATTGAAAAATAAAGGACATTTCATTTCGAAGTTCAAAAATATGAGCCATGGTTCTCTCGAGAATATGATGAGAAAAATTGTATCTCGTAACTTTTTCTTTCAACTAAGGATGGTGGGAAAAAATGAATGGAACTTAATCTCGATTCAAACCTAGGGAGCTTCAAGTTACTCTTAAGACATTTTATTTGCTGCATGCCATAAAAACGGTTTTTTATCCACGATACCGATTGTCACTTGTGAATCAATGGTGTTTCTCCAAATCCATTTCCAACCAGAAATTTGCTATATCAAACAGTCTTGATTGTAATTTCTTGAACCTTTGTGAATTCGATGACGCATTATATGGTTTTATTATTATTATTTCTTACACATATCTGGCGAATGAAAAAAAAGCACAGTCTATTTTGTGATTAGTCAGGTAAATTAAAAATATGATGCAAATAATGTTCGTAAAGCTGACTGATTAAAAATAAATTTATTTCAAAAATGGTATGGGGATTTCTCATCCCATTGATGACGAAACGTACTTCCTTAGGGAATGATTGTACCGTGGCTGGTGATGGCCTTTAGAATTCAGGTCCCACCAGGTTGTCCCTGCGTCGATCAGTATTTATTACCCTTGTGCTTTCGGGTGGGTCGCAAAATCAATGATATGACCTACTTAGAAAATTTATTTTGATACATCTCTAATAAATTATGAATGAAGTGAGAAATTAACTATGATAGTCATTTTTCTCATTTATTAAAATATTCTTTTCAAAATTAGTAATTAGTTAGGATTCTTTTCATAAAGTAATTTAATTTGCAACTTAATTATTGCACTTCGTTATACGCTTTTCAGTATTTCATGTTCTACGTTTAGCATTATTATAACATTTGATTATGTATGCTTTAATTACGCACTCTTAGAATTATTATAATATTTAATTTTGCACACTTTTATTGTGTTTTCTTAGAGTTATTCTATTCTTTCATATAAAGTTATTCCCTTTAATTTCATTTTTGATTTAATACTAGTATTCTTAATTTTCTAATATACTTTCAATTCTGTACAATTTCTTTTGGGAAGAAAATAATATTTAGGAGACTGTATGGATTTATTTAACCCCTTCCTTCTCGCTCCCGTGAAAAATGACGGGGTGAAATTTCTACCTCTTCTCGTCCCCGTGATATTTCCGGGCTGGCGTATTCAATAGTAATGCGCCAAAAATATCAAAACAATCTATTTTTTATGCCAAGAATCGTGTTTATTTCTCAAAATATACGCCAGATGGTTGCCCAAAACTATTTGTTATGTTTTTAGAGATAGTTAATTTATTTTAAACTAGATGTCAGCAGAAAGGAAACTCGATACTATTGTCTGTTTGTGATGTTGGCCTATGCATCTTATGCTTTAAAATTTATCACACAAGAAAAAATGACTAGTATTTATTTACATTATGTGTAGATGCAATAAAATTGTGTTTGAATGCTTAAAACACATTTTTTTTTCTCTTTGTTGGAAAGCTAACATTCAGTCATAATAACCTTGAATGTTGGCTTTTCCGATTTTTTTTAAAGTTTCAAGCTAAAAATTAACTAAAAAATTAAAACTGAATACAAATATTGTACATACACTCAGTTTTGCATAATTTTTTGAATAAAAAAATAGGCACTTTTATGACAATTTTCTTCAAAATTATGCGACCGTTAAGGGGTTAATACGTTGCAAAAAGCATCATTTTACCATCTATTAGAACATATTTACAATAATAATTGTTCAAAGATGCGAGTATAGATTTTCATTGAAGTATACAGAAGGATGAAAATATAATACTCTTGTCAAAAATATTTTGATTAAGATATTAACTATGATTTTACTTTGAATAAAATCTTTAGAATATGGTTATAATGTAGCATGTAATAATAGAGCTTTAAATGTTTAAAGGCTGTGAATTTAATAATATATCTAAATATTTTTAAAAGGCTAGCTTTCAGAAACAAGCGTTTATCGGCATAAGCCTATCTTTTAGACATCCGGAGTGATGAAATAAAATGTAAATATATAATTGCCTTCTAAAATATCGAAATTCAAATATCAAGAAAATACATGTTATTACAAAGGAGCAGGTGATACTTAATTATGATGGAATTAGTAATAAATATTTCTTTAAAAAATAAATTTTTATAACCACTGAAGTGATGAGATGTTGTGACTTATCCCACCTGGTTGACGGACTGACGCAGTATGCCTACAAATGGCTGTTGTGCCAATAAACTCTATTTACCTACTTACCCACCTGGTTGACTGTAGCATCATACCATGTTCATGGGCCCAATCCAGGTCCATGAACCCAAACGCCTTCAAACAATGTAAAACTGCCTAAAGACTCGAGATCAGTTGACCTTTATTGAAACTGGTACAAGCCAAAATCTGGGCAGGAACAGTTTGAGTCGCATTGAATTTTGGACATATAGGATAAAATGTGTGACCAATCACATAACGTTGCATTCGAGTGTGTCCATTTTGAAATCTAGCTAGAGTTGTCTGATCACGCCTCTTGCAGCCTCAACTAAAACAGCTCCAAGGTGACTTTCCACTTATCATTCATGCACGGTTTCTTCCTCTAAGAATTAGATATCTTGCTGGATCCGGGTGGCAATTTCTGAAAAAGTAATACATCCACAATGAGCAGTAACCCTATAGCTGCCCTCACGGGCCAGAGCATCAGCAATTTCATTTCCGCACACATTCACATGCGATGGAACCCACTTAAAGATGATCTTGACATTGGCAAAGTGATGAGATGAATATAATAACTGAAGTCATATTCTTGGGTTTGAATATTTTCTGCTTCGAAACTATTTTTAGAATTAATTTTAAAATACAATTTACAGATAGTTAAGATAAGATAAGACTTTTATCTATACTGCATAATAATAAATAAAACTTCCTTATAAAAGTCACTTGTGGGAGTTAATTTTTTAAGTATTCCATTAAACTATATTTCATAGAAATTTAAAAAAATATCTACAAATGTTAAAGCATATAAAAAAGTATAGAAAATAAAATATGCACTTAATATTAAATTTAAGTTTTAATTTACTATAATTGCTTTCTGAAAAGCTTTCATTATTTTTTTTATAAAACATAATTTAGAATTTTTTAAATGACTGTTTTTATCTGCAAATACGGATTTTTCTTTTATTACTTTTTCAATGATGAAAAATAATGCTTATTTAATGATAGATAATATTTATTTACTGGCATAGCATCTAATGTGTAAGATTGTTTTTAATGTCGAATATTTAAATTTGAGTTAAAAAGACCCGTAACATAACTTTTTAAGACTAGAAGTAAATCTCGACGAACAGTGACTGAATCATTGACTACATGCATTGACTCAAATTATTCCGACATTATATAAACTCAGATAAATTTTAGATAACCTGATAAGTTTAATGTTATTTAGAGATTTTTTTTCCATACTGAATTATTGTTATTCAATAGAGAGTTATAATTCATTTAAACATAAATCTTCCTAATAGGTTTTCTGAAATGTACCATTTTATTAAGCAAGATTATAGTGAATGCTGTTTAAGTAGTTCAAATACATTCGTCGAACGTAAATGCTATTTTAATGGAAAAGATTCGCAAACAGACATGTAGGAAAACCAGTTTCACTGAAAACACCAAAGATAATTTTAAAAAATGAAATGAGATCACTTTTTAAAAGAAATCGCAGTGCATTACTGAGAAGGTACAGAGAGTTTATTTTTTTTTAAATATAGCATGAAATGAATCGGTCCTGGTGTGAAGATTAATGAAAAAATAAATGTATATACTAGATTTATATGTTGCAATTTTGGTAATGACAAAGGTTTATGAGAAATGTTTAATGTAGAACAAACATTTCAGCAGCTGGAAGTGATTGTAATATGGGCAATGAAGTATGATAGTTTCAATATGATTCTTAAACTTAACTTTAAAAAAATAAATTCTGATATAAAAGAATCAAATCTCATGCAAATGATAAAATAATGCGAACTTTTCAAAAATAAATACACAAAGCATTAATTAGTATCTTTAATAATAAAAAGCTTATTCAATTAGAATGTTCTGCAATTGCATAAATAAATTCTTAAGAGTTTCATATATCGGATGAAAATTGGATTTTGTTGCAAGTTTTTGTACCCGATCTTAACATCTAATTTTACTGTATTTGTAAAACATATATATTGATGCTACGCAGACTATACATACATTTTGATAAGTATATAGGTGCAATTTAAAGGAAAAATGCAATCAGGCATTTGAATCAATTTAGAATTATTATATTAAGCATTAAGAAATCAGACGGATTTAATTTGAATGAAAATTGAAACAAATTCATGATTTCTTTTTTATATATTATTTTTAAGGAAGCCTATAAATTGTCTTTATTAATGTGTAATACCTTTTCATACATAAAAAAATGTAGAAATATTTTCTGAATTCAGAACACCGAAAGGATTAAATATTATTCAATAAATTTCGAAATGTTGCATTTGCTTGATAGGCAAAGTGAATATATATTTTTTTTACTATTTTTAGTGAAAGAGTATTTAGATTATGACTTCTACATACAAACATACTTTCATGTAATTTATCTCGGAATAAAAAATTTCGTTAATAGCATATATTATTTTTTTCTTATATAGTTATTTCATTATATTGATTCATATAAATTCTTGAATTTACTAAAAATAATATCTATCTTACTTTACTTTTGTAAACAAGCAAAAACAATAGAAGTTACTTTCAATTTTTAAAATCTAATGATAAATATCAAATTTTACAAAAAAATTTCAAATAATCTCAAATGATAGTATCAAAAAATCATGCTATTTGATGGCCTATCATTAAATATCAGTATTTCTAACATATCTTACGAAGAATTTTATGTTTCATTAAAATTTAATTTACTATCCTGTCAAGTTTTCGTATGCAAATACGATACCTTTATTAATTCATAATTAGAATATTTCCCCGTTTCCAAATGAATGATTTATTTTATAATATAATATATTGATAATATTATACATAGATAATGGTATAACGGGAAATATTCTCATAGTTTTTCTTTATTAAAAATCGTTATGCATTTTTATTTAACCTAAATAGTACCTTTTTTAGTTAAAACATATAATTCGTTTAATATAATATCTTAATCTATACTAATATTATTAATGCGAAAGTTTAGAATGGGTGAATGGATGTTTGTTACTCAATCATGCCAGAAAGGCTGAACAGAAATAAATGAAATTTAGCACAAAGATAGATCATAGTTAGGAATAAAACATAGGCTATGTTTTATTCCGGTTAATTGAGTGGTTCATTTTTTTACTAATTAAAAACTAACTTTCGACCCAAAAATCTGAAGCCAAATTCCGCCAAAGAGTGGTAAGGCACTACTTTTTTAATCTTTTCTTAACAGTTATGAATTTAGACTTAACATGCTTTCAATCGATTAGTTCAATCATTTATGTTTGTTTTCATAGTGATTAATGTATTCAAAATCAAATATTGTTAATTAATTGATCTTTCGGATTCATTCTGAAGTACTTTTAAAATAAAATTAAATAGAATATAAGAAATAAAAGTTTGAACAAAGTCAGGTATTTGCTTTACGCCAACTGGCGCTGAAATTCTAGAGTGATTTTTGACAACTGAGCTTTTATTCAAATCAAAAGTTTAAAAAATATGTATATTATACTGTAGTGGCTATCTCAATTTCGATACAGAAACACGTACTTGATTTACAGTTTTGTTTTACTAAGGGTATATAATGTAAATAAATTGCTTTTAAGTCAGTTGTGTGTTTTTGCAACTGAATTGAATTTATGTTAGTTATATATTTTTGTTTATACTTATACTTTTAAATGCACCGTCTTTAGTTTAGTTTGACATGTCAATACATGATAATTTCTCGAAATGACCAGAAAACACAAATCTAATCTTTCGAAGAGAAGTAATAAAGTTCTGGCTATGAAAGTAGCTAGAAGATCTGTTTGTAATTTTAGTAAGCCCTTGCGGATAATGAAAGTCCCTCCAGCTGTGGGATAAATGTAAGGACGCTTTATCAGAAGATGTGGTACTCACAATGACCAATTATTAACAGATATTTGGTATGAATTGAAGATAAAAGGATTTCCACATCTGGAAAATGTCTCACTGATTTCTGCCTACCCCCAATGCAGCGAATAGGGGAATTACAAGCGAAGCTATGAAGGACATAAACTACGATACCTCTGTTTTAAAAGCCCAGGTCAATGAAATCACATTATGATTATTAAATTGCAGAATCAAGTCTACGAAGCGATTCTGAACCGAGTAAATAATGGAAACTGGATTATATTTTCTTGACTCACTAGTGGGTACGGATAAGTTGTTTGCACTGAATCTCCTGCAAGTCGAACTCCTCGAGGATCGCAATATAGCTCTGGCTGTAGTTTCCGCTGGCAATGATACAACTTTGTTGAATGGTGACAGGACTGCACATTCCGTTTTCTGCACATTGCCACTTAAATTTGCAAACAGAGTACCTCAACAGGCAACATCATCAAAAACAGCGGCAGGAAAATTCTTTTGTTTTATAGGGACGGAATATGGTTATGGGACGGAAGAGTATATAGGCGTTAAATCTCAGTTTGTAGACATCCGAGGCAACCAGGTGGTAATGGGCATTTTTCATTTTGCTCGCAGACGATTTTAGACAGCCGCTGCTGACTGCTCTCATACATATACATAAAATTTCCACGGGAGCGATGTCGTGGGTAATAGCTAGTATGTAATCAATCACTTAATATATAATTAACATATATTATTCACCTAAAAAGATAAAACCGGTCTAAGCATAAAAAGAAATATTAAATCTATTATTTCTTCCAATTTATTTTATAAAATTTTTAATGCTATTCCCTCATTAAATATTTTATTCAGAAAGTTATTATTTTAATAAAAAGAATTATTAAAAAGGAAGACATTAAAATAAAATACTAGATGCCAAACATTTTCAATTACAGTTTCTCATAAAATAAAGCTATAAAATAATCATAGCGAATAAAGGAATAATATATGATTCTAAAAATAGCGCCTATACGTTTATGCATTCATATTAAATTAACACAATTTTTAAATGTAATATTTCTACTTATTTTAAATAGGAAAATATTATATGGCCTATTACACTCGTTCCAGTGTACAAAAACACTTCCTCATATGAAATATCAGTGCAACTTTCACTCTGATGATATAATATCGAAGTACAAAATACTATTAAGAAAGACAGATGAGTCAGGTCTGTATTCAAAGCAATAAATGTGATGTATGGAGCAAACACTGAACGTAAATGAGGTTGACTCTTCCTAGAATTTATAGCAGAGCATAAATAATGAAAAGACAAACAAATCGAAGCTGAGTAATACATCTTCACCAGTCTTCTATTTAATTACGGAACGAAATATTCTTAAAAAAGAAGAAAGTTTGCACTTCTAAAATACATATTTTATCATTGCTGTGTTTAAAATATTTTTCAACTAAAATTTGGAATTCTTACACACCTCAAATTATCATAATTATTCCATTGCTTATAAAATATTAGGAATAAGGCTATTAAAAATGTTTGCTGGCAGTTAAATAATGTTTGGTTCTTCAAATCAAATAATGTTTAGTCAATATGTCATTTATCAATTAATTAGTGTTTAATTATTGTTTGATATATCAAATCGAATATTGTCTAGTTTAATCGTTGAATAGGTTAATTTTTGATTTATCTAATCAAATATTTAATTAGTGTTGATTTATCATTGAATCAGTGAAGGTTTGATTTATAGAATCAAAATTAGTAGATTACTGTCCATATTTTTTTGATAGTGCACAATAATAACCAAATAACTGTAAAATAATTGTGCAGTAGACGAATAATTATACATTCTTATTTTTTATAATAAATATTTATTACTGAAAAAATGAAAATTTTGATGTTTTTTTTTAAATAAATAATGGATATTAACTTATTTAGACAATATTTTTTCATAGACTCAGAGTTCTATTTTATTTAATAGTTTTTAACATATGATAAAGTGAATGTAAACCATTCGCGCTTCAATAATTTATATAAGATCTTATGTCTCATTTCTAGTTTATACTTTAACACATTTATTATCGTACAAAGATTTCATTAAAAAATAATTTAAATTCAGCTTGGAAATTAGGAATTCCTTAATTTTTTTTAATGTTAAAAATGTGTGTATTTATAAGATCTCAATGTTCGACTTCAAATAGAAAACAATTGCGCATAATATATCCTATTTGCTTCTTTTATATTATCAATTTTTTTCACTGAAAAAATTAAACTATTAAAGATTTTCTGTTCATGGATAATGGGAATTGAATTATTTAGACAATATATTTCTTTCATAGATTAGGAATTCTTTTATATTACTCGAAAACTTTTAACATATGCTAAAGTGAAGGTCAATCATTCGGACTCTAACAGTTTATATAAGTGAGTTGTGCGTCATTTCTTCTTTTTGCTTTATATTATTTAATATAATGATATAATTTTAAAAATTATTTAAACTCTAGTTTGGAAATAAGAACGAGCATTGAAAGTTTTTAAAAAACGTATATGATCTGCGCACCAAGAAATTTTTACTTTTTCAATTCAGTTCTCAGAAAACGGGTTGAACAAAGCACAATAGTATAATTTGTCATAGAAATTTATCATACACGAGCAATATAAATCATTCTAACATGTCTTCAAAAATGATCATCAGAATTTCTGAATTATGACTTAGTTCGTAATTAATATTTTATTAGTTATTTTTTTAGTTTCATGAACCATCATTTTGTATCTCATTAAGGAATTGAGATTTATGCGGATATCTGCCAAAAGATATTCTAGTTTTAAAATACAGTATAAAATCCCTTAACATTAATCGAAATTATTTACTAATTTTAATATTAAAATATTAAAAAAATCGAAGGGTGAAATCAAGTAAGTAGCCAGAAATTGACTAAATTAGTCTGAAAACATTCAAATTCAGCTTCGTTTCAGAATTTTCTTTTGAAATAAAATACAAAATCTGATAAAGAATTTTTTTCCATGAACATGAAGTTAGTCTTGGTAATATCTTATTTTATACAGTAATGAAGCAACAACAACCACAGAATGGAACTTAAAGCTGCAGCAGTTTTTCGAAAAATATCTAATATAGTGAAAATCGAAATTTACAACCGGTCCCTGCAATTCAAAAACTTCTGAACGATTTCGTCTCCTACTTCTGCTGGTACACAAAGCACTTCCTGTTAAATATTGAGGCTGGGGCGGAAGTATCTTGGAAAACGGCCGGAAAAGGAATAGAAAGGACAGGAGAGGCGAGAAATATCCCAGCACAAGGGTAAAAAGTAAATAAATATAAAAAAGAACTGGATTTTCGGGATCAGCAAATCAAACGAAGCAAAAGATATAGAGGATGAAATGTCCGCCCTATACTTCTGCTGAACAAGGGATTTTTTAGTTTTTTTTAGTTTAAATATTGCTGTCCTGGATAATTTAGCCTCACGTTTTTCTGTGCCATTTACATACTCATTCTGAATACTGGTATTCTTTAGAGTATTGAAAATTACAAAATTTAGAAAAGTCTGTCTGACTCAAAGGGATGTAAAGGAATCGCAAAAGAAGTTGTGAAATAAATAATAGATTCGTTGCTCAGTTTAGTAAATGAGGAAAATCCAATTTCTTTGGAGTGTGTATGAGATTACGTGGAATTTAATGAGCTTTTTAAAAATATTTTTACCGCTCTTACTTTTAAATAGATAGAAAAAATACAGAAGCATCGTTATTTGTTTCCAAAATTACTGAATAAGAACATTTTCAGTTTTGTTTTTAAGATTAATCGTAAAAAATTGAAAAAGAAATGTTTGTTTCAGCAATTGATTAATCTTATTTCTTAAATGCATAATTTTTCTCATTCATTTTAAGTATTAGATAATATATATAAACTAATAGTCTAAATAAAGGCGATAGTTCATTTAGGTAAATTTAAGGAAGTTTCTATTTTG
The DNA here is from genome assembly GCA_026543055.1 of Argiope trifasciata. Classification (NCBI taxonomy): domain Eukaryota; kingdom Metazoa; phylum Arthropoda; class Arachnida; order Araneae; family Araneidae; genus Argiope; species Argiope trifasciata. Next base: position 1,737,611 of record JAPMOQ010056242.1, read on the forward strand.
TATATTTTTCTATTGCGTTTTTAAATTTATTTTTAAAAAATCATACGCTTGTTTTCTGAATTTTTTTTTAATTTAAAATAAAAGTAGCTTTATAATCTCTTTCAAAATGCCAAACATTAAATAATAAAAAAACATAATAATATTACATTACGATACAAGAATAAAGATAGTTATAAATTATTACAGTTATTTGATTCGAGAGTTCTTAAGAAAGTCTTTTTTGTTTAAATGTTTCCCCAATACTAATAAAGGTGAAAGTCTTTGTGATTATTTTCTGTTGACAACTTATCTGACTTTTAATTTTGGATCTGACTTGTTGGCAGTGGGGCCTAAGAAGATTAGTGTGGTCTTTGATAATGTCTTTTTCTTTATGAACTTTCACTCGAGTTTTATTTATCTAATAATTGAAACCAAATTCGGAATTTCCGTTTACTTTTTTGTCTATAGTTTGGCTGGAATTTGAATTTCCACTTACAAATGATTTTCAGTATAATTTTATAATTAAAAAAAATTTATGTTGCCATTAATTTAAACATTTTAAGATATTAAGACAAATATATTTGTATATATTTAGTTATTGTTGTTTGAGATCAATATATTTTACAGTATTTGAGGAATTAAAATGGACGAGTATTATAAATACAGACATTTATGTTTTATTCTACAATTCCTGTCTACTATTTTACCATTTTATTTTGCTTGCCATTCAAATATCAAAATATTTAAGGATTGTAATGTAGGTAATCTTATGGCTTATTGAAATATATAAGAGAAATGAACTTTTAATAAAATGAATGATCCATTTATTTTTGTGTTGAAAAATATCAACACAAATGTGAACCATTTAAAATAATATTAATTTGCGAAATTTTAAAAGCACTAAAGTAAAAAATTGTTAAATGTTTATTTCAAAAAATGTCATACAGGCTTGCTTTATTTATCTTTGTATCTAACAAATTAAATTCTGCAATACCTCAAAATGCCATCGATTGTAAAAGATATAACTTTCATTAAATATTGATTACTTTCAAAAAAGTTTTTGAAATTTCCCTATTTAATGAAAGTATATAATGATTTAAATATTTATAGATATTTATAATGCATTTTTACATGTTTATTCTATTTATTTTGATATAAGATATTTATAATACTTATTACTATGGATGAATTCATTTCACAATTATTTCTTCAAGGACATATTGAAGAGCAACGAAAAACTACCTCTGAAAAGATTAATACACCAATTAAATATTTTTTAAGTATATAAAATGTTTAAGTATTGATTTAATTTGATACATAAAAAGCATAGAGTTGGTATTTGTTTCTAAAAGTTACTGCTTTGAATAATTAATTTTATATTTTTTGTTTAATCTTCTGATTCTCTTCAATATTTATCGTATTCAAAAGTTCTATAAAAAAATTCCTTTCAAATATTCTGCATTTTATGGATTTTATTGGTGATTTTGCTTATGAATATAAATTTAAAATATGAATCTTTAAGGAAAGTTTGTATCTTAGTTTTCATTTCTTGAAGTACTTTAAAATGCGCTTTCAAATTAAGATGTTGCGTATTTTAAACTAAATAGTATTTCATCTTTTTTGCTTTGATTAAATGCAACAAAATGAAACTGCGATTATTTAGTTTTTCTAAATCATACTGACAAATCTTTGTCATATAGTGTCATCATGCATAAAGTTTTACATAAAGCATTAAAACAATTCAATAATTTTCATGCTTTACGAAACTGTACAAATTTAGTCAAAGCAAAAAAAAATGTCACTTAAAATATTTTGTGCTTTAAATCATTTTTTAATAACATGTAAATATAGAATTCGAGGTTAGAATCTCTATCAACTTGTTGTAAACTAAAATGCCTGGACACCATAGCAAGGATCGTGGTGTAGCACAATTTGCATTTCTCGCCTCAAGCCGTAGTTATATTTATGTGTTGGTGACAAATCCTTTCCCAATATTAATCTCGCTAGTGCTGCTGCAAGAAGGACCAGAATTAGAATGGATTCGGTATTCCGTGTAAACAGATTATAAACCCTTATCTTGAGTGTCATGATTAAAACTTCAGTGCTGGCTCATAAAGTGCTGTTTAAAGTTGTATATTGATTTACTAAGATTATTACTTGGATGTAAAGGGACTATATATTGGCTGAATTTTCGCTTTTATTTAAAATGTAACTGAGATACAGAAGAAACAATAAATTTCTGGCTGAATCGGCAGTAATCTCCTTTTTTCAAGTCAACCTAGTATCAAAGAGTTAATTTATGGATTGGTAGAATTAATCAATAAGAAAGATAGTAAACAATTATACTGATAAGCAAAATAATCGTAAAAATAAGTGCTGTATTTACTTGATGATGGCATACTAGTATGTACAGACGTGTGTCTGACAAAGGGTATGACAGTTTTTAAATAATGAGTAAAATGAGTCATAACTTAAATATTATTGTAAAATTCTTAAGATGGACCGTGAAATAAATAAATCTTAATAGCTCAAAAATATCCGTACATAGCCATCAAATCATGCCAATTGTTAATGAATAAAAAATAGTTAAATCAGTACGAAGAATAAAAAAAATGTAGCTTTTACTACTGAAGGCTTTATTTATAGTGGCTAAAAATAAGTATATTAAGAAGAAACAAGAAAACATCTCTAATATTGCAAATTTTTTTTACATTCCTTATAAAATTACTTTTTAATATATCCGCCTTCCGAAAACGCAGAATCTAATAGACGAAGAATTATGAAAAAAGTTACGGGATTAATGAGGATTTATTTTTGAAAGAAAAGACAATTTTAATGGCATTTAATTAAATATTTTTAAAATTTTGGAAATTTCATCACATTAGGGGTGTTTAACTAACTTCATGTATTGTGAGATGAGAATTTAAAAAATATAAAATTTCATAGAATATAAAAATAGTTCGGTAGAAAGTGATAAAACAAATAATAAATAGAGAATAGTTTTAAACAATATCAATTATATATTATAATTTCTTTTATTCATATCCTTTTTAAAAACTTGACGATGATTTCTAATATTGTAACCTAAATTGAAATAAGATAACATGCTTTCTCAATATTTCACAGCTAACATAAAAAATAACATTACTTTAAATAATGAGAATTCTTCTCAAGTGTGAATCAAAATATCTCACATTAAAATTAAAATACAATGAATAAAATAATATGTCTTATATCAAAAACCTATTATAAATATCCTATGAACTTTTATATAATTTAATGTATTATTTTATTCATTGACCTCCTCCTAAGAAAATGCAACTTTTTAGCAATGTCTATTATATTACAAATTTCCAATTTTTAGGATAGGTATTTCAAAATCATCGATCCTTGTTTATTCCGGATATTTTAAAAGTAAAAATAAGATTAAATAAAAAAATCCCGTTAAAATTTTTCATTTATTACGTCGATAAACATTTTTTCATTCCTACATAATACTTTTTTTCTGCTGACATCTAAGACAGATGTATCGATTAATATTTTCATTTAGCTTTATACATTACTTTGATAATTATTTAAAATCGTAATATGTTTGGCTATTTGGTATTCTTAGTAATATTTGCTTTATTTTCGCCTTTATATCTTATTTGCTCTCTTAATTAATATGATCTTATTAATTTACCCTAGGATACAGAAAAACATGGAGTGCAATTTCATAGAAATAGGAGCATTTTCAACTTTTAATTATATTATAATTCCTTCATTTTTTGCTATTAAATTATTGATTTCGGAAAAAGAAAATATTTCCTACGTTGTCAAAACTCAAAAGAAGTCAAATATTTAAAAAATTAAAATTTCTGCTTTGTTGATGAGTTAAACTAAAAGTTGTAAAAAAAAAACTTTTATTTACGTTACTTGTTTCATGTCTTGACAGAGTAAATGTTCAAAATAATAACTTAATTTAGTATTAAATTACTATGAGTTTAACAATTATCTTTCCTAAAAATTTATAACCACAGGAAAAGAAACAAAAATTCAGGCATCACAGTAAACATGCTTTTAACACAGCATTTAAATTACAAAAGCTCTTTTTCCAATATAAAAATTTACTTTTGAAGAGTACTTTTTTTTATTTCTCTTAAGGATTAATATAGCATTTTAAAGAAAATGCCGCCTTGTAAAATTACTTCTTTATTTCTTTTCGCTCACAGAAAATAAAGAAAGAAAGAAAAAAAAAACGTGACCAAGAAAAGAAATCACCGTTGTAGTTTGTGAAAACCTCTTAAAAACAATGTTCGGTCACCTATTACACGCTGTACTTTTCAATTTTTGCGCTCAGCCAAGAAGAAAGTTTTCAAGAACTTTTAGTTCGTAGAAAGAATGCAGACTTGATGATAAATTGCCTTCTTTTCCTAATTTCTAGACAATTCTTCTCGTCTTCTATGAGTAATTACATGATGTAAAGTAGATGTTAAATTGCGCCGAAAGTCATTCTCTCGAAGATGAAGAAAAGAGAAGAAAAAAATCCATCCATACTTACGCTTTTAAAAACGAAACATCGTCAATCTTTTCAGGATGCTTGTGAAGAACAATAGGCCGCTATCCAGTAGTACTTATTTGTTGAGTTGTAATTTGAAAAGCTTTGTTAAATTTCTGATTAATCTGTTTCTTACTTTTTTTTTCTTTAATAGTTTCTTTAAAAATTTTAAATCATCATAATTCTAATGAGAAAAATGAAATTCAAAACATCATACTTGTAATACAAAAAAAAAGAATTAACTTGAAAATATGAATATTAATTCATGTATTTTAATTCTGGATGTACATACTAAAATAGAGAAATGTAGAAAAATCTCTTTCAGAATTATAGTGTTAAATTTTTAAAATATTTCGGAAAATAGAGCATACAAGTAATTAAATTACATGGTTTTATAAAAAAACATTTTATCAATATATTGAACTATTTTCTTAACAATTTTGTATTTAAAACTTTAAAATAAACCAACTGTATTGTTAATACTACCCCAATATTCAAATATTTCTATAATATTGTATTGTTGAAAATAGATATACATTTATAATGCGTTATAAATACATTTGATGCTTTAATTTCTCAAAAGAAAATATCAATGTCCTTGAAAAGTTTCTTAATCATAAGTACTTCCGATTTACGATGTTTAAAAAAATATTTATTTGGATACCAGTTTTAATGATCTATTAGTGAGGCACTAGTAAAATAAATAGTTTTATTGTTCCATATTTATTTATGAAATGAACGTGCATGTGTATTTGGTTCACTTAAATATCGCTTGATTATAATTATGTTCAACTAATTGAAATATAACTTTATTAATGTATTTTATACTAATGATAGATATGACTAAATATAATACATTTAAATAAGATTTTACTTGTATACTTAAAGTTATTAAAAAATTTCGGTAGTAATTATCGTTTAAAATTACTTTATAAATTTGATTTCCCTTCCTTCCTCATACTTCTTCATTCAGATTTTAGTTATAAAATATAATTCATGCTTTTACGTCAGGGTAGTAAAATAATTTAAAGAATAAAATCCAGAAAAATCTGATTGCTGTAACAATAACCAATCAGAATATCTAAAGATGACAATTTTTCAAACTGTTTAACTTTTCAACTGTTTTACTATGAATTATTCTCATCCAATAATATGATACTCATCTTTAAAATAAAACTTCCTGTATTATTTCATAAAACTCTGAATTTCTTTCAAATATGTTAATTCAATCTATACCTATTCAACTGAATTCAATAAAGTGACCACATCATTGTCTTGAAAGATTTCGATCAATTTTTTTTATTATTAAAACTATTCCTTTGGTGAATTTAAACATGTCGAGCTGAGTAAACGAAGTTATTATTAATAGAAAAAAAATACATGAATAGTCGGAAGGCAAGCTTAAATTGCGTATATTACATAATAATATAAGTAATATTAATATAGTAATGTAAGTATGTGAATGCGTTAAAAATATATTTTTTGCGAAATTCTAATTTAATATTATTAAGGCTTGAACAAGTTTAGTTAGTAAACCTTTAGCATTTCTTCTAAGCCTATTTCTTAAGGGGGGTTGCGCTGATTTTAATATTTACACATGCATTCGTTTTACTACTATTGTTTTTTTCTCAAATTCTATTATTCGGTAGAAAGTTTTTACGAAAAATAACAAGACTTAAAATCAAATGTATATCACTTGCAGAAATTTTGAATTATAATATCTCATTATATTTTGCATTTTCTGAATCAGAAAATATTTAATCTATTTCAATTAAATATATTTTATAGTTGTTTTAGAGATTCAGCATGTGTGGAAAATATTAGTTACTAGTTAAATCTCATTTAACTAATAAATGTCTTATATTAAGTAGTTAAATCTCAATATTTAAAGAATGCATAGATACACAACTTATTTTTTTAATCAAGAGATAGATAATATATTTTCTAATCCGTCTGAAAACTTTTAAACGAATCATTTGATAAACTTCTGAACTAGAAGATTTTGTTATTTATGCCTATTTTCAATCGAAGAATAGTGCTTTCTTTCCATTAACAATAATATCTCTTTAACTAGTATATTTTGGTTTCATAGCTTTTTTTTCAATCTGTTTTATGCAAATATTCAAAAATGTAAAGATTTCAGACGTTTTCAAAAAATTCATTTCTAACATAGTCACATACCTTGAAGCTGGAACTTATTTTTTTTTTATTTCATGAAGGGTAGCAATTATTAATAACGACTAATAAAAAAATTAAGAATAATTCATTAAGATTTTGATGCAAAAAATTATTAAATTTTGAGTAATTAATTTGTATTGAAAAATCTTATTTCCTAACATAATATTTTATATGAATTCAAATTTTTATGTGCAGGATTTGCGCAGACACATTATATTGTAGAACAAAATCTATTTACATTATTGGCAATATTAATGCATGAATAAATTTGACAGTTAAGAAATAATTTTTTGCACCACAATTATTGAAAGCAAGGTTATAAAAAATATTTCAATCTGTAAACCAAATAAATATCATCTGATTATATAAAGAATAATTAGACAATTTTGAGAATAACAAGAAATTGAACTGTTTAATTTTAACTTAATTATAACTTATTGATAAAATTTTAAAATGTTTTAATGATCAAATTGTTCATTTACTTATCCTTAAGTCATTTGTGATAAACTATAAAAACTACTAAAATTTTAATAACATGTATTAAAATTATAGTATTTAGAATTTGTGCTTCTCTTAAAATTATAATATTTTCAACAATAATTTTGCATTAGAGAAGATTTTTTTAAAACAATTTTATTGAAATTTATTGCTTTTATTAGAAGTTAACGAATTAATTATAATTTCTGTCAAAAATTTTATCACGTTTTACAATGATTTAAAACTTGTGTAAGCAGGTAAAACATTTTTATTGTGTCACGTCGTTGATATATGAAATTATTTTTAACTTCTGTCTGCTGTTTTTTTTTTTTCAATTTTTTAAACAAAATAAAATAAAAGCTGAGCTGTAATTATTTGAATTATTTTTAAAAGGCAAGCAATATAAATATACAGTTTTAAAAAAATTAAGAAAGTATCAGTTTTATAAATATAAGAGGCTGAAATAAAGGTATGTATAATATTTTTTTCTTCCTTAAAATAACGTAATCAACGTGAAAAATTAAAAAAAAAACTTTATTTCATAAAGCTAGTAGAAGACGGGATATCTTTATAGGAGAGTAATACAAATATTCAGCAAAACTTTAAAGATATTATAATTATAAAAAGGCACAAGAATAAATATGGCATTCTAATAAAGCTGAAATTAAAAGATTAAAAAATAATTACAATTAACTGAAAAGGAGCATAGAAGATTATATGTTCAAGCTATTTCTGGAATAAGCATCACCAAAAAAGAAATAAAATAATAAACAGTCACTAAGAAAATAAATTAATCTGAATCCTAGGTTGATAAGTTTTTTTTTTATTTTTTATTTTAATATTTTTTGCATTAGTGTAATAAATATGCATTTTGCATTTTTATAACACTTTTATTAATATATAAATATATTAAGATATTACACTTATATTAATATTTTATATATATAAAGATATACATGCATAAATGTGGACGTATATCTTTATATATATAAAATATTAATTAAGGCAAATATTAAGAAGAAACAAGCAATAATTTAAATAAAATATATTTGGGTGCCTCGATTGGAAATGTTCTGCTCTTTTGCTGTTTCTTCTTACGGTTTAGTTATTTATAATTAAATTCACTTCTTCTTTATAATTATATTTTCAATATTACTTTACAGCCTTTTGCAACGCTCACCAAATTGTATTACGTATGGGATATTGATCAAGAATTTGACAGAAACATTTTCAGTTATTCTTTATTTTTTTAAATTTTAACATTAAATATTCTCCAAATGTCTGTACTCAAAGTTGTCATTTTATTTCATAACTTATATACTTATAGAATATTGAATTTTATTTTGTTTCTACTTCTATTTGGAATTTATTGTGACAGAAAGCGATTCCTTTATTTGTGTCCAGGTAACAATAACAGATTTTAATACTTATTTAATTCAGCCCTGTCATGTTAAACTCATTGTAAAATTCAGTGGCGGTAAAAAGTTACTGAACTAAATGCGGAAAAAAACTTATCCATATTATTTTCAGCCTTTTATTTGTAAATGAATACAATTAGAATAGAATGCCTCTAAAATAAGGGATAATACCATGTAAATAATTGTTTCACAAAAGAAAATTCATTCGGCATGTAAGTACAAATTACAAATCGTAATTTATATTTATCTTGATTATTAGATTAAAGCATTCATGAATCTTTTTAATCATTATGCAACTTTTTTCTTATATTAAAATAAAAAAGAGGGAGCAATTTACCTTCCTCTCCAAAGAAAATGATAATCCTTCAAAGGATAGGTACTTTAAACGCTCCTTTCAGTATGTATCTGTTACAGAGAACAATATCATGAAACATAGAATCTCATTGATGCTAGCAAGTAGTTTTTCGAAAATTAAGAACAAAACCCTAATAAATTCATCAAAAAAGTACTATAAAGTCGACATGAAGCTTATGCATTGATTACACTGCTCCATTCTGTTATTGTCTTTTTATTATCAACAAATAACTCGATTTTGCAAATACAATTGTTTTAATCTACATCTTGTAATTTAAGAAATAATAAGTGTTAATATATCTAAAAATTTCACACTAAGCCAAGATTATAATCGTTACTTTCGAATTAATATGGGAAAGGAATTAAATATTGGCCAATTATTATAAAACTACATGTGTTGAAACAAATAAAACATGGGAATTTTTTTATAAGTGTAATCTTTTACTTTCTTTCTAAGCTGATATTTTTATGCTATGCATGCAAGCTGCAGTTTTATTGACCTAGAAAGCCCCGAAACCAATAAATAAATTGCTCCCTTTTTTATCGTTATATATAATTTTTTGATTTTAACATTCTTTCAGTCACTGGTGATCAATTAGATCGATTAAGTATATATTTTAAAAAATGAATTGCTCTTATTCAACCTATTTTGCTACTTTCACTAGATCAGTGAGGAGTGGTTAATTAATTAATTTTTGACATACGTTATCCCTTTTTTTATGTGTCTGAAAATATTTCAGTGTTTTATTTCATTTATGTACCTATCTAGTTAATATAATATATTTTATTTAAAGTGCACCGTCATAAATATTAAAATTTATTTGATTGAACGCGAATTATTCTTTTCAGGTACGGATAAATTGTGTTCATGACATCTGTTATTAGAGGTAGTAGGGATTCAAAATAGTATTAATAAATGCACAAAAATTCGAAATAAAAAAAGTAATAAAAAAATATTTCGTTAAAGTATGTATTCTTATGATTCTATTGAAACCGTCACAAAATTGTTAAAATTGTATTTTTTTAAGTAACTCAAAGAACTTACAAATTGAATAGCAACATTTCATTTAAAGGTGATTATTTTTATTATATATTGTTTCTAATATATTAATTAAGGCAATTATTTTTAAAGAACGTCGTTTGTTTCTTAACAATTTGACTAAACTCATGGTGGTAGAGTTTGAATAAACTCATGTTGGTAGAGTTTCAAAAAAGGTATCTAAGTAAAACTATAGAGTGCCATTTTCTATTTTTTCAAGTTTGAAAATATAATTAAATGAAACTTACTTTTCTTATTCTTGTGAGAACAAATTCCATCAGATATCGTAAATACCAAAACACCAAGACTTATTAATGAATTAGTCACCTTAAATCTATATTTATACATGGTACATATATGTTTTTAAATAATAATTCTGATTTATGAATAGAGTATAGCAAAAGAAAAGATAATTTTTCATGTGAGCGGAATTGTTCATGAAAGCGACATATAAAAGTAATATTTTCAATATTTGATTCCATATTTTTAACGCATCTAAATTTATATTTTACTATGTAGAGCTACAAAAGCTAATGTATATTAAATTGTGAATAATTCAAAGGTCTACGAATAATTTTCAATTTATATAATATCATAATTAAAATTGTTTTATTTATCTAATGTTTCAGTATTTTATAAAGTAATTCTTTGCATTATGAACATATTTGGAATAATATACATAAAAATCATTGTATCACAACAATTTCAGTATAAAAAGAAAACGTATTCTAGATTCTAAAAAAAGAGAAAGCCAGAACGTTATACGACCCCTGCTTAAAATAGATACACCCAACGGAAAGTTAAAGCTTTTTTCATTTTCTATAAACATTTAATGTTAATATAAGAGATTTGTTAGTAAAATATCCACAAATTATCGTGAAAAAAGTAATTTAATACATTGCAACTCTAAATTCATTTCTGAATAGCTGCTCCTAAAGAAACTTTTTTAATTTATATACAATATTCTGTGATTTTTGTTATAAAATCAGACAGAATCATAAAATTTAAATTTCAAAATACTACGATGACGAAACCATCATCGTATTTCCACCTTCAAAATTGTTTCATGTACAATAATTTCATTATAACAAGACAGTTCTTTAACACTTCCATAAAGCAAAAGAAGGTAAAAATTTTGAGCAACAAGATTTCGATTAAAAAAAGAAATGAATCGATAATATTATTAAAGAGTTTATTCTTTATTAATGACGGCATTTCTTTTATTCAATATAATAGTTTAGAATACAAAAGATGTTTGATCATACATATATCGTGTGTTTTAAGAATCATCCTTCATTTGTTTTTTTCCATTTGCCTGAACTTTCTTCTTTGATGCACTGATTCAACATAAAAGCTCCAATGGAACATAAAACTCTTTAACATAATTTCCTGAACAATGGAAGAATTTCATCATAAAATTAATAACGCCCTTCTCATTGTTAGACATAAAATGAAATTTAACTGCTTTACTGAAACTGAGTGTGAGTTTTTAATCTCCTAGGCAGAAAAATTATTAGCTGTCGCTTTTTTAATCTACCATGTTAAGTGGCAGTTAGATCATTTGCATGCATGAGATGTTTTTTTGATTAACTTTTCTCACAGTTGAGTGAACAAGTAAATCTTATCTCAGCATTTCCGCAGCATTATAATAAGCTGGTTATTTAAAACCAATTAGATTACGTAATTACACTCCTGAATTAAAAGAAAATGGCATTTTTTTCTGCCCTTTAATGCCTGCATGCGAAATGAAGTTTATAGGTAATGAGACATTTCTTTTTTATATCATGGGAGATTAAAAGTTTACAACGATTCGATTTTTTGATAAAGATCTTTCTTTGGCTCCAAAAATTGAAATTGCATTTTTTGTAGTCCTCAAAAAAGGTGAGGAAAAGAATTTATATATTTTATGTTTAAGGTTTAACAAATAAACAACTTAAATGTTTAAAAATAAATTATAGGAATTTATGTTCTAGAACATAGGATTTATAAAAAAGATGCATTCACATGTGTACTTTATATAGATGAGACAATTGAATGAGTAATAGATAGAAATTTTTTTGACTAAGAGAAATTAATTGAATTTCATATTCTACATTATTTATGACAATTCTACACGATTCAATTTTTTGATAAAGAGCCTTCTTTGCCTTCAGAAATTGAAATTGCAAGCTTTGAAATCTTCAAGAAAGTGAAAAAAATATGTATTGTACGCTTAATGTTTAAGAATATGCAGGAAGAAATGTTCACAAAAAATTGTACAAATTTTTATTATATAATATACGACATATGAAAATGGTGTTTTATCATGTGTACTGTATAAATATAAAAGAAGCATCAGAAAATTTATGAGTAACTTAAATGAGTAGCTTTTTATATCCTATACTATTTATGACAATTCTACACAATTAATAACATACATAAGGTATGCAAAAGAATATAAGATATACAAAAACGATGCATTGACATTTGTGCTTTATATAGATCAAAGAAGCATTAGAATTTTTAATGAATATAAGAAATGAATAGATTTTCATATTTTACGCTGCTTATGATTCTATACGACCCAATTGTTTGATAAAATGCTTCATTTTTTTCTAAAAATTGAAATCGCATGAAATCTTCAAAAAGGTACAGAAAAGGAGTTACATATTTTGTATTTAATGCTAACAAATTTTAGATTCTTTTTGAAAATAATTTGCTTGGGAAAATTTTCAACATAGAAAGAGAATGATTTTCCTCTTCTTTTTTAAGATAAGAAACTTTTCTTGTTCTTTTTATTGACATTTAGTATAATATGTTAGAAACAAATTTAAAAATGCATTGTGACATTAAGTTGAATGGCATCTATTTCATCCTCTCCATCAATTTCACTATGCGTATTACCAACTGTTCCTTCATTCTACACTAGTTATGACTCCAATGAATGCTTTGAGAAATTAACCTAAGAAATATAAATTTTGAATTCATCAATTTTTAAACAAGTTTAATCAATGTGAATACTTAGATTTCAGACTTTTTCCGGCAGAATTTGAATCGGAAATAAATTCAGTATAAAAAGGAATCTTCAATTCTATTCTATTTATGAAAAGCACTGATTGTTTTCTAATACTTTTCTTTTTTTACTGATATTGATCTTAATATTTGTAAACTAATTTAAACATGTAAAACGGAATAAAATCAAATGGCACCAATCTCATTCATTCCAAAGGTTTTGTTGTATAACTTACTGACTGCTCATTGATTCCACGACAGTTCTGACTCTTATACTTTTAGAAATTAAATTCAGGTATATACATTTTTAGTGAGACGATTTTTAAACCAGTTTAACAAATTTTCATTTTTTGAAGATTTTTTTTTGCAAAGAATTTGTTCTCAAATAAATTCAGTATTAATAGAAATATTTCGTTTATTTTCCCTTTTTATGAAGAGTGTTGATTTTTTTCCTCTAAATTCTTTTATTCCCTTTATTTATGTTTATAATAATATGTTAAAAACAAATATGAAAATGAAGAGCTCAGTTGAATTAAATGACATCTATCACATCCATTCTAACAGTTTTGCTACATAACTTACCAACTGCCACTTCATTCTGCAATTGTTCTAACTCCAAAGCATGCTTTGAGAAATTAATTTCAGAAATACAAATTTTTAATTCATAGACATTTAATCTAGTTTAATTAATTTGTAATTTCAGATTTTATATTATTTTTTGCAATAAATCATGGTTTCAAATAAATTCATTATAAAAAGTATAACTTTCCTTTTTATAAAAAGCGTTGATTTTTTTTTTCTAATTCTTTTTTTTTTAATCAATATTGGTTTTAACATGATAGAAACTAATTTAAAAATGTATAGCTAATTTAAATTGAATGAATCTATCTCATCCACTCCAATATTTTATATTTCTTATCATTAGCTCTATCATTCTACACTAATTATGACTCCAAAGCATGTTTTGAGAAATTTAATTCAGAAATAAAAAATTTTAATGGATTGACTTTTAAATTAATTTAATCAGTTTTTATTTTTAGATTTTAACTTATCATTTTCAAATAATTTGGGTCACAAATAAATCCAGTACAGAAAGAATACTTTTGCTTTTCTTCTGTATTATAAAAAGCGTTGAATTTTCTAATTTTCTCTTCTAATTTTCTAATTTTTTTTATTAATATTTATCTTAAAATTTTAGAAGCTAATTAGAAACGGTACAGTGGATTTAAAATGGATAACACATATCTCATTCATTAAAACAATTTTGCTGAATATCTTAGCAACTGCTAATTCATTCAGAAGTCAGAAAATATAAATTTAAGTTCTTAAGTTCAGAAATATAAATTTTTAATAGACGGACTGTTAAACAAATTCACTTCAAGGAACCAGATTCTTTCATTAATTTTAAACCTTATAAATCAATTTGTATTTTAAATCAAGCTACTTTCCTTCATACCTAAATTCAAAAATATAATTTTTTTAATGGATCGCATTTTAAACTATTTCAATGAATTTGTATTTGAAAGAAAACTAGATTACTTTTTGCAAAGAATCTGGGTTGCAAATAAATTCAGTATAAAAGAAAAAAAAATCTCTTCCCTTTCATGAAAAGATTTGATTTCCTTTTTTCCAATTTTTTTTTCCTTTATTATCGATATTTAGGATTTTAATGTTTTAGAAACTAATTTAAAAATATACTGCAGAATTAAATTGGATAAAACTTATCTCATCCACTCCAATAATTGTGCTAAATATATTGCCGACTGCTCCTTCATGTGTCTCAAAAAATCGACAAAAAATTTTATGCTCATTTTAGGAATTATATTTAAGTTATTATAAGCTGTATTCATCTCTCCCAAGCTTCCAATTATCTGACTTCCGGAATAATTCGAGTGCAAGTTCATCTCATTTCTCCTATAAGGAATCCAGTTCTGAGAATAATTGGCATAATAAGGGCAGGAGTTTGGACAATTCTACTAACACCCATCGTTTGTCAACGTCAGAGCATTCTTCGGGCAAATCGGAATTACGATCTTAAATTGCACGTCGTTAGACGCTGAACCGGTTCAGGATGGCAGGGTGATAAAGCCACAATGCATAATCCTTTGTCACCAGGAAGATATTAGTCCTCTCATCCCCTCTCCTTCCTCTTCAAATCTTCCACAGTTCCTTTTCAGGTATTAAAGGTTTTAAAATGATCGTGGAAAAGATGGAGATAGTGTGAAGCTGAGTCCTGGGAGGCTCATTGCCAGCTTTCAAAATGGTGAAGGCGAGCTGTTCATGTACATTTTGAGTAATTTTAAAGTGTTTTCAGATACAATAGAACACCTCAAGAATGCAATTAAACTGAATTTCAGACTAATGCCAAAACATGAATAGTGTAAAGACTTTTAGTAAACTTGTTAACTTACTAGATGATTTTGAATAGATGCAGTCAAAGGTATGCTGAAAACTTTCAGCGGTTGTTTCAAAATATCTCGTTGTTGTAAGATTATAATAGTTAAAATCTGCTTTCACTTTTTTTTGTTTAAAATTTTATTCGTATTTACTTATTGCTATATAAATCCAGGAGCACTTGGTAATTCTGCCAGGGTTTCCAAATAATATTTCATTTCAAAGTACTTAAAATTCTCATAATATTTTTTTTTTACTACATGCTTAAATTTCATACAGTACTGTTTCGTTAATAAGAATAAATATACTGTAAATATTTATCTTCGATTCAATTCTAGTTTCATTCAATTATTTGATTTTATGTACAGTATTAGCTAAATACTTCAAAATTGTTGACAGATATGTAATAAAAAATCTCACACATTGTCATAAAAAATTTTATCAGTATCTTAAAATAAGTTGTATTTAGAAAATAAAATTCCTTTCAAAATAAATTTAAAATTCATGTTCAAATTAATACCTTGCTGTGATAAATACAAATGACAATTAAACCTTTAAAGTAAAATTTCCATTTGTTTTTTATTTTCCCTTTTAAAGGGAACAGGAAATGAAAAACGCAAGAAGGGCCACAAAATTCTTAATTTTGCTTCAAAATTTGTTTATTTATTCATATCGCATTTTTTTTAAATCTAGCCTATCCAGTAATGGTATAAGTATTGTGGTCATTGTCTTAAAAAAATTCAATAAGTAAAATACAAACAGACAAAAACACTGCATGTGCGAATGAGTAATGGTGTTCACACAATTGTACCTATCTAGCATAGAGAGTACTTACTAATATATGATCACTTAATGGAATATATAAAAAAATTATATACAGTAATAAATGATATTCTAAAATTAAAAAAAGCTGATTCATTTAGAAAATTACAAAGCACAAAGAAATTAAAAATTAAAAATGGTTGATCACCTGAAAGAGTACGCCTGCACATAAAAATCAAGTGATAAAATTAGAAACAGTGCCAGAGCCATTAAATCCTTCAAAGGCAAAGTTATCATTTAGTAAGTCAGATCTTTACGAATTTTCTTACTTATTAAAAAAAGCTTCTATTATTTTGTAAATCTCCATTAAATTTTTAATTAAATTCCAGACATGCTTTCCTGTTAACTTAATTGTTTTTTAAATCTAAGCTTTTATATTAATGTACTAGAACACATGTTGTTTTAAATGGATTTCCATTAGATGCAAAACCCTTCCGGGAACTAAAGAAATATTTCGATAAGTCTAATTAGTGAAAATACTCCAATAATCATGAAGATTGAAATAGCTTATTCCTATCAAATTTAGAGAAAGAGGATCAAATATAATGCTAATCGCTTGTTTTGGAGATTATTTTGTTCTTTGCACTTATAGAATTTATCTTGCAATTTAGATTCAACTAGGCTTCAGTGCACTCTAAAGTAACCATATTTATTTTAAATTTAGAGAAAGAATTATTTCAGGTACTTAATGCCCATCAGATAAAAGCGTTAAAGGCAATAAAAATGCTTTAACATATTGAATTTAATCATAAATATACAACATATTTTTGTCATAATGACATATAAATTATTTACAATAAGAATTATTGTGTTAATAACTGCATTATTTATACTGTACTAAGATTTTTTATGAAATCAAAAGGATAGTAACGCACTTGTTCAAGAATTCACAAAATATTAATCAAAATCTATTATTCAAATAATATTTGCTAGATATTAAGAAATTATGAATTTTTTGAATTCTTGCCTATTCTTCTGTAAAATTTCAAATCTTATTCATGGGCATCTATGAAAAAGTTTTTAAACCAAGAATTATATAATAGGTCTCATTAGATAAAAGCATTCGATAAAATTGCTAAAAGATAAATCTTTTAGCATTTTTACATAAATATAAATAATTTGGGTATATATAAAAGAATACTCACAGATAATTCACTGATGAATTATCTAATCATATTTTCATCTATGTCACATCAAAAATACAAGCGGTAAATACTTTTTCAAAAATTAAGTCTTAGCAATCAAATTTGTATCGTTTTTTTAAATGAATTTCTTTGGACAAGTGAAATTTTAAAACAGATTTTAATTACAAGTTTTACTAAAATACAGTTTTTCTTACTACAAATAATCTTCAACATTTGAAATATATATTGATGTACTTTTGGCTCTCCTAAAATCACAGATATTAGAATTAAAATATATTTCATTGAGATTTATTAAAATGCAATTTTTTACAATAACATTGAAATTATAAAATTGAAGTAGACTGATGGAAAATTGGTCTTTCTTAGAATATAAATAAATTTTGATAATATCTAATTTCCTTTATATACAATAAATTACTTCATTTCCTGAAAAGACAGTTTAATACCTTAAAAGACAAATACAATTTATCTATTAGACAATTAAAATGTTTCTAATTTTCTTTATAAATATAGTGAAATTCTTAATTTTTACTAATTTTTTTTTCAATTCTAAAAAAAAATCAAATGTGCTTGACATACAAATAATAATAGGTTCCAATTTATAGTCTTTCACAAATCAAAATCTTTAGCTTTCAAAATTAAAATTCTTAATAAAACTAAAATATTTTCTCCACAACCGTAAAATTAATATTCAAACCATTAAATATCCAAAAGTTTTCCCTCACATTCCTCTTTGTATTTAACTTTCAATTAATGCCTTGCAAAGTATTAATTAACTTTGAATTCAATTAACGATCCACAACGGGTAATTCTAAAATATTTTAAAAGTGTGAATTTACTTAAAAATCTATTTGTTAAAGTTGTCTTGCAATGGAAACTCACAAGATCATCGCTCTTAACGATCTTAAAACCGATAAGTACTTTACTTCTAGTAATGTAGATAGTGCGTTGATAACTAAGCGCGTGCTCGGGCTGTCGATTGCTGCCAAAAGTATATCGGAATTTTCGCTTGTCCCAGCTTATTTCAGTATAGGTTTATTCTTTTCCTTTCTGATTCAGTACATGAGGTCACAAATTTAGTTGTTTCTCCAACATTCTTGAAATTAATTATGGATTTCAGATCATTTTTCAAAGCCATACCTTTATGATACAATGTAATGATTTTGGATAAAACAGTAGATATAAAGCATACAAAACTTTAAGTATTTGCTTTCATTTTCTTCATAATGTTACTGCTGAGAACAAGAATATTGGTTAATTGTAAATTACTTCGTTCCTAAACTGATAATAATATTGAAATGTAAGTGGAAAATTTGCAAGTAGTATAAATTTGATTAATTTGTTGAAATTTTGTGTTTGTGTAACAGTTTACTTTTTTAATTAATGGAAAACTGAAATAATACTTTTTCACATCTAAAAATGCATTGCTGTTTGGAAAAAAAGTTTAAAAATATATGACATATACAAGATGGTCAAGCAATAAAAAGTGTTCGGAGCTCTGTAGCGTGTTATGCACTGGACGAAATATAGCAAAATTTTATCGCCATTCACATAATGCTGTTTTGATTTATCAAGAAAAAGAAAATTGTTATTCACGAATGTCGATAGGGGAAATCCTGTCCCTGCTTTCGAAAACTTTATAATGTAATTTGGTTAGATGGGGGCTTTTGTGACATGACATCCAAAATAAAAAAAGGTTGATGAAATTCAAGCCATTCTGCTCTCAGGTTTCGTTGTTAATGGGCGAATGTGCCTTAGTAGTCAAGCTGTTTTCTCATCAGGATGAAAATGCCTGTGTGGTTATTCGTGAGTACATGCGATTAAAACATTTACCTAGAAGATCAATGACCATTATTAACTCACGAAAAATGGTTGATAGTTTTGAAACAACCAGAATTTTTTATGTGAAACCATGCCGATGACGAAAGGTATCAAGGATAGAAACAAGTTGAAGAAGTTGCAACTACGTTTTGGATCAGGCGATAGCTAATAAGGAAGGTACCAGCATTACGCTTTCAGTATCGCAATAACAGATACGCCGTTCTCAACAATGTTGCAGATATTGCGTAAGATTCTGAAATTTTATCTGAATAACACCCCTTAACTAATGACACTGATCTGAATCTTGGTAATTTCAAGTTGTGAAGCGGTTCAGTTTTGCTTGAAAGGTGTTGTGTATCAAGGACATGTTCCTGGCCTTCTTACTTTGAAAGATGAAATAACTCTATATGTCAGACGAATAAGTGCCTATATGTTGTGAGCCAACGACGAAAACTTCATGTACCGCAAACAGTTATTAAAAATCAAGTTGGTGGTCTCCTTGGGACAAATTTGAAAGTTGCTAAAATAAACGTTTTTCATTCGTATTTATTGCGCTGCTATTTATTATTTCCGTTGGCAGTTGAGTATTCTTTTTTCACACATTATACGTGTACAGGGCCAGGAATTACCCGGCTGGTGTTTTTGGTACTAATTTTTTTATCAATCAAAACAGCATATTTTAATGTGTATGGTGGGAAACATTTATCATATATTTCCAGCACATAGCACGCTGCATGGCTCCAAATAAAACATGTTATATCTTGATTACGCTGTACTTTTAGCCGGCTACCGATCGTCTGAAAATAGATACAAATCTGCATTTATTTTAACATATTGACATCGTAATTAACATGACCATACATTGAAAACCTATTTCAATCTTCTGGTAGAATTGGAAGAAGAATATCATACTATGGTATAAAGATTATGTAGATTCTGACAAAGGGCATATTATAACGGGGAACCTAAAAATCATAGAATCTAACCTATTAAGAGAATTAATGGAAAGAGGAACTAAATTTAGAATGAGAGAAAAAGTAAACATTAAGAAAACATTAATTTCAATAGGTCAAGATCTGGATATTTTTATCTCTAAATTATCTAGAAAATACCATTGGCCTCCAGAAGGTTTTCAAGAATGGAAAGTAAGGATTTTAGAAGACACTAAAGCCAAATTTAATGCGGGTAAGGTGGGAACCAAAGAACGAGGAATTTATTTTAATAAAATTTTAAAACAAGAAATAAAGAAGTTAAAAGAGAGGTTCATTATTACTGTAATAGATAAATCGGCAAATAATTTCTGTCTAATCTGCAAATTTTATTATAAAGAACTATTAATTAAAGAATATAACTCTAATTCGACTTGTAGTTTAATTAGTACCAGTAAAAAGGAATTAGTCAAAAGGATGCTAGCTTTCGCTAAAAAAACCAAAATTAAAACTCGCTCCCGAAATTATCCTTATTTATTCCCAACTGTAAAATTTCATAAAAACCCAATCAAATTTAGATTCGTAACTTGTAGCACAGGTAGTTATAATTATTACATGGGAATTTTTTTTTAAATACTTGAAAATTATCATAAATAAAATTAAAAAGGAAGATAACTTTATAATTAATAGTAACAAAGATATCTTAGACTTCTAAAGGATAACAATATTAAAAAAAATAATACCTTTGATTTTGAAAATTTATACACTAACCTTCCTCACAAAAAATTAATGGATGTATGCATCTTAATATATGAAGAATTTTTAGATAAAGATATTATCACAAAAAATAATTGGCTAGAATTATGTAATTTTAACATCAAAGAAAATTACGTTTTTAATGGTATTAACTTCTATAAACAAATAAAGGGAATACCAATGGGAACAGCTTTCTTTAGTGCGTTAGCTTACATTTTCTTACATCACTATGAAAAAAATCTAATTAAACTCAACTCAATTAAAGGCTGGAGATATATAGATGATTTGCTTCTAATAAACGTAGATAATCCTAATGCAGTAATTAATTGTTACCCAAAAGACTTAGTTTTAACTAAAACAAATGAAGATCAAAATAAAGCTAACTAACTAGATTTAAATATAGAAGTATCTAATGAAAAAACTTTAATAGGCATTTACGATAAAAGGGATGATTTTAACTTTAAAATAATAAAACTTAGTAATTACCATTCAAATTTAAACTCTAAAATTTTCAAAAACATAATTTTTTCACAATTTAACAGAATTAAAAAAAATTGTAACAATAAGAATTCTTACATTACAGCAACTAATAATCTATTTAAAAACTTAAATACTAATGAATTTCCAAAAAACTTTTGCAATATCGAATCATTAATTAAAAAACATCTATATAATTTCTAATTAAATAACTAGTTTTACTCAAAAGATGGCGCTCCTAAAGTTCTTTTGATGACGTTATATATGACAGAACAAGATAGGCGTTTTAAAATATTTTAGTATTAGGATATACAATTGCAGATATGGGATTTCAATTCTTCATACGTTCGCTTTCCTTCTCAACTGTTATATGAAGGTGCTTTTTCTGTTTGGTGAGTGTTTTGTTTCTACCTTTTTATTTTTCTGAATTTGATTTTATTCTTGTGTTTGTCAGTTTACGTTGATTTTTATTGGATTTTAGTTTGACTTATTTTACTGAGTCTATTTTACAATATATGTTATGTGAAATTTCAATTATATTGACGAATCTGATTTATTGATTTCATGTTTTTTCTGGTTTGCTGTGTTTTTGACTTACCATTGTTCAAAATTTGATGTCTTTTCTTTTGTGATACTAATTTATCTCCAAAACCTCAGTATTCTGGGATTTTCGGGTCCCGAAGGGTCATTTGCTTGACGAAAGTCAGACCCTTTACAGAAAAAATCCCTGGTTTGAATCCCTGTCTGAGGGTGACCCTTGAGAAAGTCCTTAGACCGGATTCCTTTTTTAATTGTTTAATTTTGATTCCTAGGAAATAATTGTTTCAATCGTACTAACATTTATGCTAAAGCTATTCAGTTCATTTGTGTTTCAGTAGTAGCAGCATTAGCGCTCACTAAATACAATGTACATATTTTTCTAAATATTTTCTAAACATTTAACAAATTTCCGTAGATAATTTCCTTACTTTACTTTGTTTCTGGATTGATACTATGGTTTAATTAATTGTAATGTGAATGCACTGATTTATATGCATTGAAATATTTTTTTTTTTTTTTTTTTTTTTTTTTTTTGCTAAATTCCAAGTTGGCTTCACATTGATTGTATTTTTTCATCCCCCTCTTAGATATACAAGGGGAAATCCTAAACAAACAAATGAAAAAAAATAATTGCATTAGATGTGCTCAGAATAAATTCGCATTTTTTAACAAAATATATAATAAATCTGATTCTTTATTTTAAAATTGATAATTTGCTTATTTTATTCCATCACCCGCAGGAAAAACTAAGAAGCATAAAAAATCCTTGAGACAGGAGGCATACTTTCTTTCCAGGAAACTAAATTAAAAAATATAGCAATCAGTAAATGAAGTAGAACTTCATTGATATGAAGATTTACAAATTAAAGCACGACGATGTGATAAAAATATTAGTAAGTACTTGCAGAATCGGCAAGTTAGAGACTCCAATGAAGTTTTATGCTTTATAAGTAATAGATTATTTTAAAATCCATGCAAAACTGGAGCAATATTTTTTCACATTACAAAATATATTGCTTTTGGAAAAAAAAAAAAATGAAAATGTAGGTTATACCTTTTTAGCCACTGATCTTTTGGAAATAGAGTTAAATAAACAATTGAACAAACATATTTTAGTTTTCCGACCGATTTTGTTGGTGTTTTTCATATTATGATTAAAATAATTAAAATCTAAAATAAATAAATAAAACTCATTGCGTTAGATATGCAGAATAATTTTTTGAAAAACTTAACATATATGAAACCTAATATCTTCATTTTAACGTCGTGATCAAAAAGTTATTAATTTTTCTTATCTTTTTCAATGACTATATGAAAGGACTTAAAACATTAAAAAAAATTTCAGACAGCAAGCATGCATACGTATTTTCAGAATGAATTAGAAAATAATTTACTAAATTTATTATAGAATTTAATAAATAAAGCAGAACTTCATTGATATGCAGATTTACAAACTGAAGAATCGGAACCGACAACTGATGCTTTATAAAGGATGCAGGCTATCAAGAGATAAAGGCATCTCGAACACTCCAACTACTACATTGATTGAGGTTTTTCCAGTACAACTAACGGTAATGGAAGTAGCCCATTGAATCACGGAAAATATTCTTAAAGAACTCATTCATACCCCGTCATCGGCCATTACAACATTTCAAAGGGAACTAACTAAATCCAGTTCCGCTCGGCTGCTACGAAATTAAGTTTTCCTGTGTTCCTAAGTGCCTTTTCTAAGAGTTTCCTTACTCAAACCCCCCACTTCTCACTCCCTCATTATAAAAGCAATCAATTCAGAGTTTTGGTTCTCGGAACCATCTGTAACCCCTTTTAGAACCCTTATTCATCTCCGTTTGAAAAGGTATAAGTTACGATAATTCCAAGAAAGAATTTGCCATCTTCCCATAAATTAAGCAGCGTGAACCTTTGTTGTCAAAGCTAATATTTCAAAGATGTTCTGAGTGGTAGAGAGTGGCTTATGTCTGTAGTATATTTATAATGTTGACGATCTCATTAGCTGAAATTTAAGAGTGATTTTTCAAGGTGACATGGTAGTGCTGTTTTTAAGATTATTGATCCGTTTTTGAATGTGATAAAAGTTTTAAATTAAGGCAAATGAATAAAAACTTTTATTAACTTATTATCTACATTTTTGGAACTTGTGATTATATAAATCTTTAATTAAAGTATCAGTGAGAAAGATAAAATGATTTATAGAAACGCTAGAGGCTATAAAATAAATTTATTTTAAGATGGAATCCAGATTTTACTCTTTATTTAAATCTTTTATATTGAGGCTGCAACTTATAACCTGTAGATACTACGTTACCACCAAAAAGCACAACACAGTATTTTTAAGTTCAGATATCAAATTTACTCATGGGGAATTTGTAAAAGAGCTAATGAATAAAATTTTTTACTACTCACTAAATTCATCCCCCCCGAAAACATTATATTTATGTAAATACTTAGTTAAGGTGTAATTAAAAATTATAAATGTCAGTAGGAAAATTAATGGATAGCTTAAATAGTTTGAGTTTTATAACTTGTAACTACTAGATTGTCTTAAAAAAATGCAATACAGTGTAATTTTACAGCATGCATCGAATTTTCTTGTGAAGAGTTTAAATAGGAGTTAATGAATAATTTTTTATTAATTAATATTTTCATCTTTCAAAATTCAAATGATATAAATATCTAATTAAGGTGTCATTAAAGATTATATATGAATATAGAGAAATTAATGCAAGAATTTAAATTGATTGAGATTTATAACTTATAACTATGAAATTGTCTCCAAAAAGTACAGCACATTTTTTTATCTGCAGATATCGAATTTACGTGAAGATTTTATAAAGGAGTTAATAAATAACATTTTTTACTACTTACTAATTTCACCCCCCCCCCAATATTTTATTTCTATAATATATCATTAAGATAATTATCATATATCATCATATATCATTATAATATATCATTAAGGTAAAAAAGGTGCTCGTAGAAAAAATTAATGCAATAATTTATTTTTCCAAGACCTTACTGTAAGGTTACCGTGGCTACCCATAGCTTTTTTAAATCATGTATTGACACAGTTACAGTACAGCACTATATTAGTCAGTTGCCTTTCAACATGGGTGAGGGTTAAAATATCTTTCATACCGTAATACCAAATAAGGTATGATGTCGAAAATAATTCCACTGTTGTCAGTGGAACCAGTATCTAACAGCTACCTGTATATCATCATTCCTAAAGATAAATAGTACGACCAGCAATATTTTCAAACATTCAAACAGATGATAAATGTTGGGAAAAAGATTGGGATTATAAGCAGAATACGCAAACACCTCCAAGTAGTATCGCTGTATTACTTGGAACTATTTTTTATTCATGCAGATGAAAAGTTATGTGTATTAGTTGAAATTGAGTTTCTCATTCACAATAAATCTTTAAAAATAGTATGAACCTTTATTAAATACTATCTTTTAAAATGTTTCACAAAAATGCAGAATGTCTACTAATATGAACTATATATGTTTTTCCATTATTATATTTTCTATTTTAAATTTCCGTTTGATAATTCTTACAGAATGAAAAATAAATATGTAAATAATAAAAAATCTCATTTATTAAATGCATCTGTTTTTTTATACGAAGCGCGCAATTTTCTTCTCTAAAAACATAAATAATATTCTCCTTTTAAGATTTCCTCTTGCAAGAATCTTCATAAATATCTGGAATCTCAAAAGTATATTTTGTTTGTTGGTAATGAGATATTTCCTTTAATTTATTTACTCTGAACAATTTATCACGTACCTTATATCTTTGCCCTAGTAATTTGTCTGAATTTGTATGAATTTGTCTGAAAAATATCTTTATGATTTATGTGGCTCACATATAGCAAACATTTATTATAAGAATTGTTATATCATTAATTATTTGTAATTATTGTGAGTAATATTAAATATTTCAAAATACAGGCTACATAAGGTTGCAAATGAAGTTTATAATTGAATGCATTTTTTAATAAGTAATTTCGTTGAAAATAATTTGATCACGTACTATTTTATAGTTAAATTCTTTCTTCAAGTTTACACTATTTGGAAGCTTTCAGTTTACGTTGTATTAGTTCAGAGATAATATTTTATTTGAATTGGAAACTAAAATAAACTCATTTTAAAACAAATATTATGTTATTACGAATGCAATTTGTTTGAATAATTTATGATACAATATCATGGAACTAATGTGGTTACTATTTTATCGGATTAAACGTTTCTAAAAATTGTATGTAATCTTTTTTTGACAATAAATTCTATCAAAGAAAGGTTTTTTATGCATATTGTCTATCTATTTCAAAATAATTAAATTCATGTATAATTTCATATGTTTGGAAATCGGTGACTAAAAATTCCTTTAAAAATGTATTCTACATTATGAAATCCAGAAATCATCACAATTTTCTCTGTGTACAATGTTTTAAAACCTAAGCTATTGTGCTGACATGTAATAAAGATAGTTCAAAACGAATATATTATCTGCCTAATTGATTTTATATTTCCATACTGAATCAGAGGTTAAGCTAGACGGGCAAATTTCAGATACATTCCGTTCTTGCGTAATGGCAAGTGGGAGTGCTATTCGAGATAATTTCTCTCATACTCCCAAATGTTATGTATGTGTTATTCTTTCCTTGTCATACTAGAGCAAAAATTGTAGATATTGAACTAAGTTGCAATACATTAGCAAACAATTAGAAATATAAACCACTTTTATTGAATTTAACATGTGATCATCGGCGATAAATCATTTCCGTAATTAGTACCTGAAAACCAAATTTGTTACTTAATTAGTTCTTTTATGCTTATTAATAAAAGTATCACACTTCCTTTTCTAGCATAAAATTGTGGACATTCGGAAAAGCAACATCGTATACCATATTTCATCTATTCAATTCATTACATTTTTTTTCACTTAAAAATTGAATCTCGCTTACACGTTTGTGAAATTTGATACAGATAAGGGGCCCACCTTCTACGAATTTTGTTTATATGGGTGACGATTGACATCTACACTTTTGTCGTTAAATTTGTGTCAGACTTTTGGAGTTTAGATTTTTTTTGGGGGGGGAGTAGAGATCTGCTAATTTATATTCGAACAGCAAGACAAAAAATATCTTAGCGTGAGATTCGAAACAAATCGATGCGCATTTACAAATTTAGTACAAAGATCATTACCCCTTTCCTCTGTCTAGCTCAAAGCGTTTTTCAGTTAATAAATTTTCAGACAAACAAACCTAATGTCAAACGTGTGTTTTTCGGATTCAGGAATATCTGAAATTTACAAATAACAAATTTTTGTAAATTGCATTGTTTTCTATCTGTATAATTTCTGTATTAAGAAGCTAAAAAAATCAATGCGAATGAGAAAGCTTTGCTTGAAAAAAATTACATCTCTAGTATCAATCTTTAATCAATCCTAATTACTATTATCTGGGGTTATATAAAACCGTCCTTGACTCAATAAAGTAAATGAATTTAGTAGAGAAAGCAGTTCCATATCCCACGCAGCCGTGTTGAATCAAATTAAGTCATTCACTATAGTAGCTCTTCTATGAGTAAAATAAGTTTGACAGGCATTTCACTTCATAATTCAAAGTCAAAAAACTCTGCTTGTGTTAATTAATCGTAGAAACGTAAAATGCTATTAACTGAATGCATGTAATTCCATTTACTTTTTTATTCCTTCTGGTTCTAAAATGCAAGGATATGATGTTATTTTTGCAGGCAATATATTAATACATTTTTGAGTAATTCATTCTTATAAAAGGGCCTTTAACCCTTTATTTATTGACGGTACCTAAAATTACTTTTTAAATCTGGTTTATTCCTTCCTAATATGATCATTTTTCTGATGCTATCAAAGAATTATAGGGCATGTAACCTAAATAGTAGGTAATTGATTTAAGTCAAAAGTATAAATTGAAAATTTATAACTTTAATTGAATTAACTAAAATATTTTCAATAGCTAAAAATATTCTCAGATTCCATTTTATTATTCTGCAAAGATATTTTGCAGCTATTACAAAAATAAAATTTTAAAAATTGACATTAAAGTAGTTCTGTAAATAAGCCCTCTACTACAATGTTTGTTTTTATTTTTAAAAAAATTGATTCATTTGTGGAAGCAAAGTATAAGTGGAATTAGAAAAAAAAATGAATTAAGATCATCTAGCTTAAATTGCCTGGAAACATTTTCTTAAAAATTAGGTTGACTTTTCCTTATTGAAATAGATTATATTTGTCCTTTTGAAATAAATTCCAAATATTTAAATATAAACCTTTTGATAGTATTAATGCAAAGAAACATGAAGCGAATGTAATGTGGATTTAAAAATTGTTTGTTGATTAAAAGAGTATTGAACCAACTGCGAACAACACATTAATTAAACAATTTCGCCCCTTTCGAAAACTTTCAGGTTAGAAATAAGCTAAATCATTTCAAATCCAAAGTTTGATTTTCCTTCGTTGAATTTTCCACAAAGATCAAAGTAATCAAAAGGAAAGGAAAGTCTAAGTTATCTTACAGTGCGCCTAGGAAATATGGATCAAATGTCACTGGCACGCTCAACCGTGACTAAATGTAACTAATTAGTTTCAAATAAGTAGTCGAAAGTTTGAAAGAGCGGCTTGTTGCGGCTCTGTAAAATTTCACGTCGCCTGCTTCAGAAGCCGGAAACACTTGGATATTTGAAACTGTTAAGAGACTGAGGACTTGTGATAAATATAAAGTCTCTTGAAGATTGCGTAGTTTGAGAAGGAAACTTTCTTTCCTGTATTGAGAAGCGAAAATAGTTGTGGAATTTTCTTCACTTGTGCGTTTCAGGTATGTTTACCGTACGTGAAAAAGTAATTTCAATGAAAACGCACTCAGAAAATTATAGTCCATGTTTACTATTCAATTAAAGGAATACGAAATAAAATATTCTTCTTTTTCATTAATTAGTTATCAGTACTAGCCTAATTAATGAAATTTCATACTCTAGATTGTTGATAAAGTAGTTTTTATCTGTACATTTCTAAAGCCTTTATTGGTCTTTTTTTTCAATCGGGGAAAAATAATTTCATAGGAAATACAAACAGTAACGAGGTAATTATTTAATTATATGATTAAATAACATAATATTGTATTTTTTCACTAATTCTAACTCCCGCTTTCTATGGCATTAATTGTTCTTTTTGTCATTCGAGGAAAATTAATTCCATATGAATTGCATAAAGAAATTCATAGTCTATGTTTACTACTTAACTATGTGATTGCAAAACAAAGATTATTCTTTTTCACTAATTAGTGATTAGCACTGCAAAGTTTATATTTTACATTGCTCATAAAATAGTATTTATCTGTAACTTTCTAAGACATTGATTGTTATTTTTGTCATTCAGGAAAAATGAATTTTAGTGGGAACACACACAGACGGTTGTAGTTCAGGATTATTATTTAATTAGGTCATTAGAAGGGAAAATATCATCTTTGTAAAATTAATTAGTTATTAGTACAGCAGTGTTTATATGATTGTTGATAAAGTAGTATTTATCTGTTGCTTTCTGAAGCCTTAATTTTACTTTTTGTCATTCGTGGAAAAGTAATTTCAGAGGGAATACACACAGAAAATTATAGCTCATGTTTACTATTTAATTACATGAATACAAAACAAAAGATTATCTCTTTCCATTAATCAGTGATTAATACTGCGAAGTTTATATTTAAGATTGTTTATGAAATTGTTTTTATGTATAAGTTTTTACCTCCTCAAAACTTTCTAAAGCATTAATTGATCTTTTATCATTCATTGGCAAGTAATTTTGTAAGAAACAAGGACACAGAAAAATGTATATAATGATTATTTTTTAATTATGTATGATTACTAAGCTGAAGACCCTCCCTCTTTTCTGTGATTTGTACTTCAGTGTTTATATTTTATATTGATCATAAAATAGTATTTAGCTATAACTTTCTAAAGCATTAATTCTTCTTGTTATGCTACGTATTATTTTTGCTGTTATTTCAAAATACTTCAAAGAGATGGAATTTTAAATTTCTATTGTCTTGAAAACTTGTATCGATGTGACATGGATTACTTAATATATTGTCGTAATGGTGTAAATTTGTAGCATTACATTAAAGCTTATATTTTTAATTCATGAGTTTTCGTCCATTAATAAATTCAGAGAATTAAATGATCATTAACATTTTATCCTAAGGAGCGAAATATTAAATATTTTGTAATGAATCATTCGTAAATCTTGTTTAAGCGAAGAATGATGGTTATTTGAATATTCCTGTGAAATTGTAATTACTTTTTTTAAGAATGTGATTTCGTACAACCCTAAAAAAGTAGAGCAGACATTTGCAGCTCTATTTTCTGTATAACCCATCTAAAATAGGAAATTCCTAGATAATTTTTTATGGAAGACCAAATTATTATAATAAAAACTCAAGTATTTTAATATACTGAAGTCCTGAAACTTTAATAGAAATGGGAACGTCAGCTCATAGTCAACAGGAGGAAGATATAATATAATAGGAAGTTTTGTAACACACCAAACATGAGCCTTTTATCTAATTAAATTTAACTTTTGAAGTTTAATTATTTCGAAAACCCACATCAGAAACCAGATGAAAGCATCTCCCCAAAACTTTCTTGAGAGCTTTCTAATGAAGGTGTTATCCCAGAGAACCCCATGCATTGCACTAGCGTACAATAATTATGAAATATTAACTTTTGTCATCAGATCAGCATTTTTACTAAGTCCATTGCTTGATAATCAGCAGAGTTTTTAGCGAATACTCCCTGTATACGGATGATAGTATTCGGAAATCAAATTTGCGTCTTAGACAAATTTACATAGAAAAACATAGAAGTGCATATGCAGCCAAAAAAGTCACATACCAAATTTTATATATTTGTGTCAATATATTTTTGCTTTATCTTATTTACATGTTTCTAACAATATATCCTGACAGATAATCAACCCCATATTTGGATTTGGATCAAGCTTATCAGTTGTTTAACTACACTACAGAAATTAAATTTATATCTACTTCCAACTAACCTACTGTTTTAAAGACAACCGATTTCTATTGTCTGGCATGTAATTTAAATTGAAATCAAATGGATAGCCATTTCTTATTCTAAATTTACGTACATTAATAACATTTCTTTAAAAAGTGAAGTTGAAATTATTGGTTACTGCAAAGGTATTGAAAAAACAAAGAAAGTGAAAATCATGAGAAATATGGGTTCAAATTATATAATATACTTAACATTTTCTTATATTTATAACACTGAGAATTACTGCCATATATTCAAACAAAACAATCGCATGAAAAGACTAAAAAAGCATTTTTATGCACTTCACGAATTGAGAAAATGAAATGTCTGAAAAACATTAATAAAATATCGTATCTGAGCTGCCTTATTACTAATTATATCACCAGAACCACAGACGTATATTTCATTTGTTAAGGACCATGTGCAACTGAGAAGTTTGTCGATAAATGTTTTTTTAGAAAAGGAACTTTTTCTTAAAAAAATGACGAGCATTTACATTTCATAGCTCCACATTGGATAAGATGCATCAGCCTATCGGAATATCCAATACAATACACACATTTTAAGTTTAAACTGTATCAGATAGTTTTGAATCCATAATACAAAGGAATACATCATTCCTCAAATAAAAGGGTTATTAACGCAACACGACTAAACAATTCATCATTTTCGAATAAATTTCGTAAATTTATGAATATAATACATTGTATCGAGAGGAGACGCTTTTCAAATTTGCCGTTCAAGCTCAAGTAAGCTTTCAAAATGATTTTACCTATAAGGCAGGTACCAGTATCGGATTTTAACTCTCTGTTGTTTCATACAATGCGACGAGTTTAATTAGCTGTTAGTGCAACGACAGTCACTGTCATTTCCTTTGATGTGGTCTCAAGAGAGTCTTCCATTGTTAGTGGTGTCAGCAGTCATGCACTTACCACGCATGAATTAGGTGATTTCAGGTATGCGTGTTCTTGAAAGATATAACCATATCTGAGGGAAAACCTTTCAACAAAATATATGAAATTGAATGAATATTTAATGGATGAATGTAATTAATCTAGGCTTAAATTAGTGGTTGGGTATTTAATGACAATAGATGGTGTTAACAATTAACAATTAGGTGAAGTATGGATATGTTTAGTTTCCACAAATATTTATGGTTTAATCCTTCTTATATTCATTATAAGATTTAAATAATTACTCTCATGCAACTGATTTATCATCTAAGATTTATAGGATAGAATGATAATAAAAGTTACTAATGAATTTCCATCATAAATTCTGATTTGATAATATACTATTAAAAAGAAAAAGTAATTTATTTCGTTAAAATTAATATTTGTAGGTTTAAGTAGAATAGTTTGTTTATAAATTTACCCTCTTGCTGCATATCTGAAGAATTTATAAAGGTCAATGTAAAGTAAAAAATGACACGGAGATGCACTTTTTTCGTCTATTTAGCAGTACAACCTACTCAGGGCATTTATGTCTGGGTTAATATATAGCGTTGGTTACCCATCGTTCTACAAGATATGCAAACATGTTTTGTAACGTTTTGAGGACTCTTTTCAAAAGTTGTAAGGGAGGAACCATTCCACATTTTTTGAACTTATAAAAGTATTATGTAATTTGCGGGTTAACAAGCTCGTATGTAAAGTATGATCTTGTAAAGTATGGCTCTTATCAATATAGAACGAAATATTAGTAAAATGTGGGTACATCGAAATTGTTTAGTTTCCAAAATATCAAATATATGGTGGAATATAACTTTTTAAAACATTTGATAAAGAATTCTGAAAGAATTTTTACATACATATTTCAGCAAGATACTCAAATACCGTGTGTAATATCAAGTCTATCCCAAGCTGAGAAAAAAACAAATGCTTAAAATTTTCATATTTTTATTTATTTCCAGGTTTTTCTTCTTCTTCAGAAATTCTAGTAACAACTTGAAGCTTCTGATATTTGAATTAGGTTTATTTACATGTTAAAACTACTTGCTTCATATATTTACGTTGCAGTTATGATGTTTCATTTTGTTGAATAATTTCTTAAAATGGAGCATTCTAATTCATTCTTTGAAATTCTTTTAAGTAAATACTTTAAATAAAAACACAATAATTTTCTTTATTTTAATAACTGATATAAACTGAATTATCTTGACTTTTAAAATATTGTTGGATGCATGTAAAAACTAGATATTATGGCTTACTGACTATTTTGTTTCGAAAATTTCCTATTGCAAAGGCATTTTTTATATATCAGATAAATTGCAAAAGATCATAGATCATAATTTATAAAAGTAATCTTTTTCATATATATATTTTTTCAGTTTCACCGAAACAGCTGACTTTGCATTTGCAAATCCATCAATTAACCCATCCATTGATCAAATATCTCAAGCTAGTGGATCATGAAAAGTGAAGTAATAACTGTGGTGTTGCCCTCAGAGTTTAACTAACATTTCTTATAAAATAATTTTCCTATAGCTTAAATCACCACGTCAATCCCAAAAACACAGTAAAACTTTTTACTAAACGAAATGGAGAAACTTATGCCGCATTAAAAATACTGAACTGTGATAGAAAAGAATTTCTAATACGTGTTTATTTCCTAATATAAATAAATTTTTATCATCAAAACAATTCATTAAAAAATTTATTCACATTTTCGACCTTCCTAATTCGAGAAGCACATTTTTTTTGTATTGAACCAAATAAGCCGATTGATCGATCAGTAATTAAATATCGAATTTGGCACATGATCTTAATATCAGATTGGAAGAGTTATATAACATTTTAAGGAAATCATTTAAGAGAAATTTTATCTGTTCTGTTTGCGAATGTAACTTAATAGGATTATTACAAAATGAAGAGATCGACGAATAAATACTGTGCACAGATTTAATATATAAAGAATAAATATCTATCAAATTTAAAGTCTGACCTTTTAAGGATTTGTCCATCTGTCATGCATGAGAACATAAACGCAATGTCTCAAAAACAATACGATTTAAATATATCGAATACGAAACGTGATTTTGTATCATAATAGTAGTTCTATCAATTTTAGCTTTAGTCAACTGAAAACACACACACGTGTAAAACAGAATTTGAGAACTATTCACAGCGTACAGAAGGTTAATTTCCAAACATCGATCAATGAAGATGCTAAAATCAATATTGTGGCATAATTGTTTGCCAATGTTATGCAGAGCATTTGCAGCTTTTCCCGAATGCATAATTTTATTCAGGTGGTTTAGACAACAAGTTTATTACAAAGCATACAAAAACGCTTTTGGACACTCCCTGTTATTTATATTTGCAGAATTGTTTAAAGATTGGCATGAAAAAGGCAATTTCGATGTTTTACGATTATAGAAGTAACTAACCCTGGTATGGTTCATAATATCGTTTTTTAGAAAATATATTTTTATTCAGTTTGCTTCTCTTAAATAATTCGAGAAGTTATGTTCAAAGTAACAAAAATTATTTGGAACGACATTATTTGATACATTACTGCATTGCTAAATCTTTTGAGATTTTCTAAAATAAAAACAGCGGAACATGAAAAGCAAACTATTTCAATAAATCGGACCGGAAATTAACTTTTTTCTACAAAGCAGCAGTGATTTCCCCCATGCTTGTAATCGACATTTTTAAAGAGCCAAACTATTTTCTATCAATTTTTATTAAGTACTGCATTAAAAAAAATAGATTAAAAAAGATAAAAAAGAGCCTACTGTTTTGTGTAACTCGAAAATGTTAAGTAAAATTGCTTCAGGAAAAATGAGAGGGAAACATCGTTCCTCTAACGAAAACATAAATTTTCCATTTCCAAGAAGGCAGTTTACAAGCTTAAAATGTCAAGTCCATTCTAAAAAGAAATTTTCTTCATCATAAAAGTTCTTCAGCGTTTCCGCATTGGAATCGACCGACGATTGAAAAAGCAATAAGAAGAAGTCATATATGTCTTCAACCCCCTTTCCTCATAGCAATTAAATCGAACAATAAACGCCGTCTAGAAGAAACCTAACTCCAGAGGCTGAGAGCATGAAGAAGAGACATTTTTTAAGCCGGAAATTCATTTTTCTTTTGCGTGCTTGCTCCGTTTTCCTTTACCCACATAATCATTTTCAGATTTTTTTTTCTTTCTTAAGACCTTCAAAGAAACGGATAGAGAAGTTGATTGCCGTCTCATGAATGCATACAGAACCCATACCAGCCCAGGGCGTTCTAGAGATTTTTCATTCTTTCAAAAAAAAATTTTTTTCGAAATCTTTTCAACATTTTCTTGCGCTGAGAGGATAATTTTTAGATGTTTCAGCCATTTGCTGGTGCAGCTGGTTATTTATATTTACTTTGTATATTGGTGAAGGGCAAAAATCTGAATGCATTTTGTTCTCTGCTGGCGGCTAACATTATTTCTTAAAAGTGCACTTAGTTTAATACTAGCTCTTATATCTATTGAAGATTCATACTTATAATATCACTTTCCTACAGTGATTGTTTTTTTTTAATTTGTTAAAATTTATTAGTAGAAAATTAAATTTTGATATTACACAGCTGTTTGATTTCTATGTTTTATTTGGAAAAAACTGATTTTCACCTGAATTATTTCAGCTTTAATAAATGCCGTTGGAGCTTGATAAACAAGTGTAAAAATTATTTGAATATTTTTATGTGTAGTAACATGCTTCTTTATTTTATTAACACATAGTTTTCTTAGATAAAATTTCTCATTCATGTCTGAAATTAATAATTTTTTAAGAATCGACACTACTATAATTTTTACTTAAGCAACTATCGCTATTTTTGTTAATTCTCTCAAATATAAAAAAAAATATACATAAAATTAACCTATTGTGTTATTTTTGTTACATTAGAGGGAAACATTATTTTTGCAGTTAAGAGCAACAGTTAACAAAACAATAAAAATTTAGCTAAAAACTTTTTATCTATTATTTTTAACAAGTTAAAAACATCTTAAAATTGATTTACTGTTATGCTAAAGTCAATACATTTTGAAATATGTGTTATCATTAGATTCTCTTGAAACAGAAAACATTATTAATAAGTATGAGGTATATTAATTATTTTGTAACAAAGAACGAAATTAAACCAGATTAATTTATAAATTATATCATACACGTCCTATAATTTGCAAGCTTATATGTTTTTGCAATTATTTAATTTTTTTGTTGCTATCTGAAATACTCCTTTACAGAAAATTACATC
Organism: Argiope trifasciata; assembly: GCA_026543055.1. Taxonomy (NCBI): domain Eukaryota; kingdom Metazoa; phylum Arthropoda; class Arachnida; order Araneae; family Araneidae; genus Argiope; species Argiope trifasciata. The sequence goes on from JAPMOQ010056242.1 coordinate 1,773,810, forward strand.
AAAAATGCATTTTATACAGATTTTATACAAATTACGTTGTATGCAAATTTTGAGTTCCTATCCAAAATATATGGTTGGAGCAGTTTTTTTTTTTTTTACAATTGGAAAAAATTGGATGTTTTAATTAAATATGCGCTTTAGTATGAGCCAAAAAGAAGTATTTCTTAATTAACCCAAAATAAATACAAAAATAGATTGTAGAAAACTTTACAATTAGATAACTCCAAATAAGTTTTACCTTAACCTTTACAAACATTATTACGCAGAATTATATCCCCATGTTTCAAGAGATAATTAAGTTTAAATATTTTCAATAATCAATACTTAAAATAATTAAGAAATGTATACCAAATACATAGTAATTTGAAACTTAATTAGTTGTTCTTCAGCCAAGCAAACTAATTTTTGCATAACCCCTGAGCTCAATAAATGATAAAAAAGTTCTTCCAAGAATTTTCTTTCATCAACTTTAGTTTACCTCGGGGTATACAAATCCTACTATTTGCTGAAACTTTAGAAACGCAAGAAACTTGAAACTCTTCGCTGTCCCAGTTTTTTATATTAATCTCAAATATTCACTTTTTGCAAGACGCTTCGTGACGAATTTCAAGGATAGCAGATAATTGGAATTTTTCTTTCTTTTGTACTCATTTTTTTTATCTTAGAGATTGTTTGTAGTTTTTCTTAGAGTAAAGTTTTTATTCAATTACTTATTTTCTTGTAAAGGGGAGTTTCTGAAGGAAAATAATTTTATGTTCGGTACATTCTTTTATTAGCAGTCCCGAATATTTGCAGTCACTTTTAGATACCCATTTTTAAGTGGCTATCTGATAAATACGTAGATATATATATATATATAAAACCAGTATAAAAACCCTCATGAGAATTAGAATTAAAAATCTATGTATTATTAAATTTTATTTAATAATTCTTATCGATTTTTTATTCCCAAATAAGTATTTAAAACTGCAGAAAGAAGAAAAAATGTTGTATTCAATTCTAAAAATGACATAGCCTTATAATGTTTTTTTCACTACATGTGTGAAAACAAATATTAATTAATTTATTCTTTTGGTGAAATTGGAATTGAAATACAGTAAGGAAAACTGTATACAATGTAAAAAAATATTAACTGAGCTCAATTAAACTTAAAAGAAATATTTATTTTATATTTTTTAAAATTGACGTCATTAATAAAAAAACAAGTAAGTATTCTGATTTTATTTCATTTATTTAAATGAATTTGTAACTATGTAAAACATACGATGAAAACTACACATTTGGTTTCTATAATGCAAATATAAAAAGAATTCTTCATATGAATGAAATTAGAAAAACATATTTGCTTGCAAATTATACAAAATTAACAGTGCATAATAAATATTTTGTCTTGTGCTTGCTGTATTCCATCTAATCAGATATCTAGAATAACATCGCATTTAAGAAGTAATTTTCAAAAGAATGCTTAAAGGCCTGCCAAACTATACAAACAAAAAAAAAACCCTGAAAATATATTCATGTGTTTTTTTTAAGATAAATCTTTATTAGTTTGTATTGTATGTAGAATAAATTACGAATGCCTAAACATGAGAAAATTCTATTTTAAAAAAGTATTTTCTATGTTTATGTGTCAATGGATTGAAAAATCATAAAAATTGTCTTAATAAAAGGAAATTTAATAAGAAAAAGTTTTTTTTTCCTTCTGATGTAATTAAAAAATAATCTTTTTTTCCTCCAGTTATTTTTAAATTTCTTGACGTATAATCAATCTTGTATAATGTGATACTAGGAAGCGAAAAAAAATTGTAAAACGATTGAAGGATTTCATAAATTAGTTGAATATAGAAAATATAATGAGTGATGGATGCAACTGCTGTACCTTCTGCTACGCAAGCGATAAAAACGTATCGATATAGCAAATGTTATACATTAGAGGAAAAATTACTTAAAATTTTTACTCTACACAAGTTATTATGTATTTATTTAGTGGTTGATATTACTAATCGGATACAGTGAATGATATTCATTCAATTTATTAAATGATTTATCATAAGATATCATTAATAATTGATGGCTATTATTTATAAAAATCGTGCTTATCAATAAAGACACTGATTAATCAATCATATTGATGGTAACATATGCATTGTAACTTAATTATAATTTTTAAATGGTTTTTCCTTTGATTTTTTAAAAAATTACATGAATAATTATAAATTGCTTAAATATTTTGACTACTTTCTGAAAGATACATCTTTAAAAGTAGTTTCTCATTACAGATAAATATGTCGCTATTTATGGAGAAATCCTCACTGCTACATTTTTTGTAGAAATTTCATTAATTTTAATTCATATGTTTAATATCAATGCTCATAGATCGATTGCTGTTTGCTGGAAGTTGTGAGTGAAACATTCTAAGAAATGAAAGTAATTTATGCTTGTCAGAAACAAAAAACGAAATTAAATATTCATTTCTAATTATCAATCATTCATCAATAATTAATAATTTCAATAAAATATTTTTGTTGTAAGTTGCAATAGAAATTTGATACAATTCATATTTATAATTTTATAACTATTTTAACATGAAAAAATATTTTTAACTGTAATTATTTTTCAAATATTAAAGAAAGCAGAAATAGTTATTAATAAATTGCAATAATTGCTACTAGATTATAATATCTAATTCAAAAGTACCTTAATTAATATAGTAAATATTTCTGTAATAAATAAAACGCACAACTTTAAGTTTGCATAGTGAAATTATAACAAATCTGCTATTTTCTTATACTCAATTATTGAACCTTTCAATATATTATTAATATATAATTGAAAGCATTAAATGCTTAATGGAAAATTATTTTCAGTAATTAAAATTTTTATTGCGCAGGGTAATTTCTATATGTAAGAATTAAGTGATAACAGTTTTTTGAAACCAACATACTTAAAAAATTATAAGATTTGTATTACTGAAAATAAAGAGTTGATTTTACTTTGCTTAATATATTTTAGTTATATTTATTTATATAAAATTCCAGAAAAAATATGACATATATGAAAACTAAGAAATGTTTTTTAAATATATATACAAATATTTATTTTAAAACTTCAGATTAACGTTGTATATAACCTTTTTATATTTATTTCAGATGGGCGAATACTTCCAGCAAACCAGAGGCAACATGTGTTTCAAAATGGTACTTTGCTCATAACAGATGTGCAACCAGGTATAGATGACGGGCATTACAGTTGCGAGGTGAGATCGCAACAAGGACCTCCTGTCTCGAGAACATTTAGGATTTCAATAAGAAGTAAATATTGCACATTTTTGCCTCATTGAACTATATAGACAAAAGCCATTGGAGTCAAATTTTGTCACAATAATATAATTTTAAAGAAATTGTATTCCTTCATATCTAGCAATTAGTGAAATACCGATTTAAAAAAATTAGAAATACTTAAAATACTCATCTTACACGTTATAATACAATATATATAATTTTCGTTTGAATTTTTTGTTGAAGAAGTAGTTACTCAAATTTTAAGTGAAATGCATTGAATTTGGGACCTGATTTCTAATTTAATTCTTTTAGTTGAATGTTCATAAAATATTTATCAAGTTATAAATAATAAATTTAAACATATTTGGCCATAACAGTTTCAATCAGCATCAACCTATTTTTATCAGAATCATTTGGATTTTAAAATTCTCAAATTCTGTTTTGACAAACAATACTATTCCGGGATTCCTATTTCTAAAATGAGAAAATTCAGATTTTATCTCGAAATAGAAGTAATTCTGAAAAGATGTATAAGATTTCAACTTTTTAGAAATAGAAATATAAAGATAAAGTTGGTGGTTTCCGTATAGAGAAAGTTTTCAAAAGAGAAATAGATTCAATATATAGAAAAGAAATATATTCTGTTGCAAAATGTATATTGGCTGAATAAACATTCTAAGTGGAAATCTCGCACAGAAATAAAATATGTTTTAAGTAGAATTATTTATTGTTTTATTTGCAAACAGAAATAAAATTTTTTGGTCCCTCTTAATTCTAAGGGCATGCAAAATCGTATTTTTTCTGGATAGTAGGATGCCAGAGTTTCTTATTTAACAATAAAATTACTCTCCTCAAAAATTTTAATAATAGCCATAATTCTTGGGCTATTGATATGCAAAATATGATCATGCAGGACTGTAGACAATTAAGCAACTAATCTGATGAGAATACCCAGAGAATAAAAGAAGGCTCTTGGATTTTAATAAATCATACTTAAAGAAACAAAGAAGAAAAGTGGAAGTGATATCGAAATTCCATTATATCGTTTATAGAAATACCTTAATTTCCATAAACGGTTTTTGAGGACTTTTTAGCACTGATATAGTTAAACTATGCATTGACAAATTGTAATCAGAGTTTCAAATTTTCATGTAGGTTTTAATTAGTAATGTCATTTCATGTTAAAATCTTTAAAGATTTAACTCTGAACTGTGTAAATTTAATTTCTGACAACCCGTTAATATAGGAATATAAAGATATTTCCACCTTCCAAAATGACGCAATGCATATTAGCCATAAATGATCATTAATGTTATTGATGACGTTTAAGATCAGAAGACGTTTAAGATAATCAAAAAAATTACTTCAAAACTCTTACGATGCTCATTACTAATGCTTTATCAGATTATATGAAAATTAGCATCTTTTTGATGCATTCTATGAATTCGTAGGTTCAAGAGCTCTCAAGTGATTGTAAATTATCGATAATAAATTTGGCCATGATTTTATTAGTATTATATAGATATACAGCTTCTATGTTATAATTAATTTTGTAAGAATGTAAGTTAGTCGATAGGATAAGGACATTATATGAAGTCATATTATGGAAGAAATATATTTGAGACTTATTTTTTATTGTGAATAAATATTTTTAAATACATATTGGGTGGTGTAGTTGTTTTTGAGGAAAATAAATAAGCCTCGAAATTTTAAAAGATTTGTTTCTCAACATTATTTTAAACGAAAGAACGCATACCTGTTTTATGTAGTAGAAAATATGCAATGGTATGATGCATAATTATGTCATTTAACTGTAATTTTCAATTTATAAAAAGTGCTTTTATTTCAGTTTGTTTGAAAAATCAAAATAACATATATATCAGTAGATTTAAAATTTTATATTATTTTATTTTTTAGAATATCTTATATTTTTTATTAGTTTTGATATAAATATAAATTTACGAGATTTCGATTTCAAAAGAAAAAAATGCAAATATACTGAATCATTTAACCAATATTAGACAGTTATTACATTTTTATCAATGTCTAGGTAAAAATATGATAAATAATAAGTGATTACTAAATATCTTAACACTGCAAGATGATTCAGTCATATATTTTTGGACAGATGTTTAAATATACTTCCAATTCTATAATCATAATCTTCCTGTATTAATACGCGATATTTGAAGATTTTGAAGATTCATCATTGACTCTCATACATATATAAATACATGCTATCTATTCGGAGTACCCACCAGAGAATTCAGAATATTCCCAAATTACATGGTATAGGATGTGAAATTGAAGTGAATGTCAATTATTTAATTACTTTTAATAACTATGATTATTAAAGATTTCATAGTCGTGACGATGAAGCTACTTATTATGAGCTTGTTAAATCTGCTATTATATGATTAGCTGTTTTAGCGTTTAAATGCACTAAATTGCTAGTAGGTGCTTGATTATAACATTGCGAACATTCATCCAATATTCGCATGGTCGAATATTGAACGAATATAATTTGAAAATTCATATCTTCTTTCAAGCATTTGTATTTCAGTAATATAGATATCTTAGGTTTTGAATTTTTAATGCATTAATTTGATCATTTAATAAGGTTTGAAGAATTGACAATTTTAATAAAAGCTGTGAAAATGATTTAAAATTCGGCAAATTTTGAATTTATCTTAAACGGTTGCTTTGATTAAAAACTGTCGCAACTTCAATTAATCATTTAGGAATTTCATCAATTCATCAGTATAAAAAATAAATAGGAGGAAGTAATATTCCCCGTTAATTAACTTGAATTTTTTATAGATAAAATCTGAAGTTTTTCTTTCTGTATTATTTTGAAAGTTTAATATATATGTAATCAAATATGAAGTCTTTATAGTCAGTGAATCTGTAAAGTTTACTAAATAATTTAAGAAAAATTAATAATATCTGGTAGTAGAAGTAAGAATTCTAATATCATAATTTAAAAACTGTGTATTTGCTAAAATGCATTATTTATTAAAAATATGATTAAGTAAATGATTTTTTATGTCAATAAATACTGAAATTATTTGTTCTTACAATATATGTATAAATATTCATATTATAACAAGTTTTTGTAGTATTAAATCGAAATAACTTAGATTCTTATATTACAGAATAATATAGATTTTTAAAAAATACTTAATATTATTTATTATATATTATACTAAGTATAATTTAGTATATATTAAAGATTATGAATGTACGTGCGAAAATAAATTTTGACATTTTTGGAAGAAGGTTATTTAGTCAGAATTTGTCAAAGTAAGTAAAATTATTGATTATATAATGGGAAATATATTCGTCACGTATTAGGAATATTTCATTAAAATTTAAGTTATGTTTAATTTTGTTAATTTAAAAAACATTTATATAATTTCAGGCACGTTATTTGCATGCAATAATAATTTTCATTTCAAACATTTCTTATAAATGCAAAAATTTGTTTAAAGTCATATTAAACTTTACCATTTATAACTTTTCTTATCCTCAACCTTTTCTTATTATTTTTAATTGCAGCCGGTCCGAAAATTGCCAGTTTTAGCTTCAGAGATAATCTACATGAGGGGATGAGAACTGCAGTGACATGCATTGTCACTGCTGGCGATGGACCGTTGACAACCTCATGGCTTAAGAATGGCCATCCTCTTGAAGAAGACCCGGACACCATGATTGTGTATGCAGATGAAGGATTTGTTTCGACACTCACTTTAAAGAATTTGGCCTATAGACACAACGGAAACTACACATGCATAGCAAGAAATGATGTTGCTGCTGGTTCTCATAGTGCAATGTTAACAGTTAAAGGTTTGTTGTTCATATAATATATTCTTAATTATTTATGGACATCTGAACAAAGAATCTGGACCTAAAATCTTTACAATGTAACTATAGATAATTTCGCTCAACAAGTTTAAAAAAATCCTCAGAAAAAACATAATTTTGTAAATGAGATTTTCTCCAAGCATTTTGTTCTACTGCTCATTTAAAGCACATTTGTAATTAAAACAATTTTTTTAAGTATTTGAAAAAAACCAGGACCTGATTTCCTTCAAAGCTCTAATGTTGCATTCAAAAACCATAATATTTCAAAATTATAAGTATTTTCATTTCGGTTAAAGCGATTTAATTTTGTCAATTTTTAATATTATTGTTTTATAATATTTTAAAGTATGGTTTAATTGCCATTTGTAAATGATATAATTTTATAAATCTGTAAAACTTGAAAAGAGTACCTATAAAAATATTAATAATAATTCAGTATGATATAAAACAGCTAAAAATCGCATTAACCCAATTTACCCCCAAAAAATTGATAGATTGATCATTATTTCATTTCAGACCATTAAATCTGATAAATTTATTTGCTACTCTATAACATTAAAAAATAAAACAATATTTACTTCTTAAAAAGTGCAAAAGATTTTTGAAAACAATTGTATGAAAAAACACTATAAATTAGTAAAATTGTGAATAAATATTTTTTTTACAAAATTAAATTTAAAAAGAAACATTTTTAAAGGTACTAAAATTGTAAATGAATTCTTTGAGATTGAATAAAATCAACTGTACTATATATGCCTATATACCATATTGAATAATAAAAAATTGCGATCTTGTTTTAATTAATAAATTTCATTAAAATTGTTCCTTACTTCAACATGTAAACATCTATTGCGATCTATGCATATAAGTTTTTGTTTATGTTTTTGAAATTAAACCAAGTAACAAATTCAAATAATTATTTGTTAGTATCATAATACTTGATAGATTTAAAGAAAATACATTAATTTCCAACATTTACTTTTATATATTTTTGAAATTTCCCATATATAGCTTTAATCTTTAAAAAATCTTGATGTGTGCTTGTTAAAAAAGATTGAATTATATTATTGAACAAATATTTAAAACCATTTTTTTTCAATTTTTAACAGACGTTTTATACTATAAAATTTATGAAAGAAATGAAAATATAAAATTTTAAAAGTAAAATTTACATCAAATTAGAGAAATGAGTTAATTTTTTTTTTCATTTAAAATCTTAAATTTTAAATTATTTCTTACTAAAATTTCAAATAATATTTCTTTCGGCATTTTAGTGAAATGATTGAAAATAAATGATTATGATATGAGCCTTAATTAAAGAATGTATCATTGAAAATATTTATCTAATCTGTTGTATCTTATACCCCTTATCTTCTCGGTTCTGCGTTTGTATGTTTATTATGAAATCTTTAACAAAAATTCTGTATGCTAGAAGAATAAGTTGTGACATTGTGAGAGAAATTCATAATAAAATCATCCATATTAAAATCATCATTAAGATGTTTAGCATGTGCATAATACAGCTCAAGTTTATTGCAAATGAATAACTACTCATTCAGGTCATAAATATATTTGCTTTATAAATTGCTATAATATTTGCTTACAATAATAAACAGGATATAGAGAATTGAAATAAAATAAACATGCAGAAAGAAGCACATAAAAGTCCTTTTTAGATTTGTTCCTTAAATTGATATGCTTTCACGTGATAGCGCATATAGGGTCAGTCGAATTGTTTTATTTCCTAAATCGTTGATATCTTTTAAAAGTTTGCTTCAATTATAGCCATTAAAAATAAGAAATATGGGCTGTATATTTTATCAATATTTTTAATGATTATGATATATTAAATAGATGAGTTAGCATTCAAATAATGACTCATTGGCAAATTTTGTCGTTTGTATTATTTCCAAACGAAAATATTAAAATAAATTCTTCACCCTGTATTTTCTGCATACATTGAATCATCTGTGAATGTAAATTTAACAACTTTTGTTACATATTTCATTTTGTAGTAACATTATAGTAATTAAATTATTTTATGTACTCTTAAAATAACTAGATTCAGTTTAAATTACTATAAAATTATGCTAATTAATGAAAAAAAATTATCTATTAAAAGTAATTAGAACATTGAAAAAATAATTGTAAAATATAATAAATATGATAAAGCGTTGAAAACTAAAAGAGTCAGCTAAGATATCTTAGATTTATCAGGAGTAAAATTCAAAATATGTGATAAAATATATCTCATATGCATTTCTTTGAATGGGAATCAAGATACAAAATAGGAACGTGGATTGCAATTTAATATATATTTACCACAAGGAAACCTGCAACCAGAAATAACGGATCGATGGAAATGGAGTTTTCCTTTCAGGGCATATAAGAAAAATTCCACGCAGCATTCTGTCACAGCCACGACTTCCGCTAAAGAAAAAGTGATGTGACATCCACTTCACCCATCTACGCCGTCGATTATTCAATCAAAGAAGCGAACCTATTCCGAAAACGAGATACAACAGAAATCACTCTCCACCGGAAAGTTTTTGCCCGCATGTCAAAAACAGTTCTTAAAAGGGAATTGCGGCATTGCTTTTATTGCTTGCTTTTGTAGTTGATACTTTTGCAAGTGTTTGCATAGGTTTTATTTAATAACAATTTACATATTTTATCTAAAGAAATATATGTATAATCATAGATATATTTTTTCTAAAAAAATGACTTAAACTATATTCTATAGAAAAGCATATTATACTAAACATCTGCCATGAAGTATAAGCTATAGAAAAGCCTATTATATTAAAAATATGGCATTCTACGGAAAGCAATAATATGCTTATTTATATTAAACATATAGTGATTTATAAAAAGTTGAATCGATATATAATCTATATGGGAATAAAACTATAATTCATTTGTCGAAATTCGATAACTAAAATCAGCACAAATTCTGTAAAAACATAATTTCATTTAAATCAGTTTTTGAAGTAATCGTGTTTAATTTCCCTTTAATTTTCTAATGTTGATGCGTTTCTTCAAATAATATCGAAACAAAGCGATTTTTTTTTTAAATATGACATTTTGAAAAAGTAACATGAATTAGGTATATTAATAATGTCTATGCCATACACGTAGCATATGTGAAATAAGAAAAAAATTATTATTATTAATTTAAGAGCCATTGTTTTCAAATCTCCAAATAAGTTGTGTGTTATTTATAATATTTCCTTGCCTATTTTAGGTTATTTACTTAAATGAAATGATATAAAGGGTGAAAATTCAGCATAATTATTTTCCATGTAAAATTGAATTCATAATATTTTGTTTCATTTCATATTACATTGGTATTGCGGCATTAGAAGAAGATATAGATCATTTTGTGAAAAATAATACGCCAGAATGTTTTAAGATTATCTTATTTTCTTAATCAAATTGCTAATTAATCATAAAATCAAATTCAGTGCAAGTATCTTAGTAATAGACTGTACTTTCAATTAAATTTCTGAAATTCAATCGTAAAAAAAAAACCGTACCTTCATCCTACAAAAGCAATCTTAAAAGCACAATAACTTTATGTTTCATTTGAATGTAATAAATAAAATTTTGCAAAGCATTTAGTAGTGAATGTAACTTAAATAAGCATTCTTATAGGCATTTGCAGTAAATTAGGTGTTTTTTTTTCCTGAAACTCTTTAATCACAAAATTCATATAGTTGAAATAACAGATAACTTATTTAATATATCCCTAACAAAATTTTACCTCTGCATTCATTTATTCGATCACAGATATAAATTCAGACAAAAAAAGCTTGATGAATATTACATTATCTCTAATATCTGTTCAATTTCAGTGGTAGCTAAAATTAAAAATTTTCTTCATGATTGATTGTTTTTTCTTATTTACTGATTGGTTCTTATTTAAGTGAAATTGTTCGATTTTTTTTATTCTGGGTAGAATCAATCTTTTCGAAGTTAAGATATAAGCACTTTGCCAAGAAATTTTTACATTTGATGTCAAAAGAGTCTTGTTAATTGTAACCAAATATTACACAGTAAGCGTAAGGAAACATTAATTGCGAAGTGGTCATATATAATTGACTGGTTCTTGTCAATCTAATTATGACTAATTTTAGAAATTACTAATTTTTGTGACAGTGATGCCACGGCTTCGAATATAAATAGCACATTACCAAAGAGTGCAAATATGTTTTTATTTTTACATGTGAAAAATGGTTTAATTTAAAGTGAAAATAAAGAAAAATTGAAGAAAAACTTCTCAACTGAAAATTTTCAGAAGCAGTTTAAATGAACACATTCAGATTTTAGCCTCAAAAAATTGAGAGTGCACCTATGAAATTTGTGTAATATCTCACATAAAAAGTGTCACAATTTAGCAGTCAAGTGTCACTGCTAAATTGCATTCCTTTTGACATTTTTAAAGCCCTCTAAATGCATTGTACTGATTTGACCAATTTGTGATGGTATCTGTAGATATTTTATCACCATTTTTCTTGTAACACTTGTTCTAAATGGATTCTGTTTCTAATTTTGTGTTTTTGAACCAATTTTTCGAATAAGGCCCACAACATAGGTTAATATTCAATGACAATGATG